>JBBMFX010571803.1:0-14760 GCA_037832545.1 Rhabdalestes septentrionalis | reverse complement strand
AGAGAGAGAGAGAAAAAGAGAGAGAGAGAGAGAGAGAGAGAGAGAGAGAGAGAGGAATATGATGGGATAGCAGATACAGAGAGTGAAACCAAAGAAGAAAAAGCACCATGAGGGAGAAATAAGTGATGGGAAAGAGAAAAAGAAAGAGTGAGTAAGAAATTAGATATGAAAAAAATTACAGAAGCTGAGAAATGAAGAGAGAGGGACCTGGAAAAGCATCAGTAATGAAGAACAATAATAAATATAGAGTAAATAGAGAGAGAGAGACAGATGAAAGGAAAGGGAGCTTGAAAAGAAAGTGTGTCTGTGTGTTTGAGAGAGAGAGAGAAAGAGAAGAAGGAAAGGAGCAGGAAACAGAGAAAGAAAGAGATGAGGAAAAAGCAGTAAAAAGGATGGGGAGAGCAGAGAAAGAAAGATAAAGTGAAAAAGATAGAGAGAGAGGCACAGAGAGAGAGAATCATCGAGTCGCCCTGATTTCTGGAAAGCAGTGTGTTGTGTTTTTTTGCGTATTTCGGCCCTGTGATTGGACGAGGCATCAGATTTTAATCAGTTTTTTTTTTTTTAAGCGAGTGTGCAGCCCTAGCTCTGCGATAAAAGCTGCTTAGCTGCTCGCCTCTGTCGTATCATGGGCTGGAGAGCCACACAGCTATAGAGAGACAGATTCAGCATGAGGCCTGGTGCTGGACTCTAAAAGCACCATGAGAAGACGAGAACAGCTGGGCTGCGTGTTTTTAACCACCTTATATATACTTTGACATTCAATGCTTGTTTGATTCAGTGCGAGCTGTGTTGCTGGGCCCATTGTGGCTTTCACTGGTGTGACTTACCATGCACACAGCTTAGTTATGCTTCATCGCTGAAAATGTAATATAATATACAATAAAACCACTGACTGGATAAATGAACAACTTTGATTATGTTGTTAAAATGGCACCTGCCAAAGAGTGAGATGTAGTAGGCAGCCAGTATGCACTTTTTGAAGCTGATGTGTTGGAAGCAGGAATAATCTGAGCGACACTTACAGGCAAAATAGGGATCAGTGTTTTCAAAACGGCAGGCTTTGTGGTGTGTTCCTGGTATTCAGTGGTTAGTCCCAGGGTCATTAGTACTCCTGGGCATTTGAGGTTACATCCATCCATTTTCTACCCCTTTAACTCGCTCTCGGGTTCGGGGGGCCTATCCAAGCTGCTACGGGTGAAGGTGGGGTACACCCTGGACAGTCACCAGCACGTCGCAGGGCCACACACTCACACTCACAGTCACACCTAGGGGCAATTCAGTGTGCTCAATCAACCTATCCCCCAGTCACGCATGTTTTTGGTGGTGGGAGGAAAACTCCACACAGAAAGACCCTGCGCCCGACCCGGGAGTCGAACCCAGGACCTTCTTGCTGTGAGGTAATAGTCCTAACCCCTGCCCCACCGTGCCGTCCTTTGAGGTTACAACTCTCAATATAAAAAAAAAAAATGTAATGGTCAACAAAATTGGATCTCCCTACAATTTTTATCAGTAACATTTCCCTCTCCTAACCCTACAAAAACATTTGTGTCAAAATAAATTGATTTCTGGAGTCAATGCACCGACTCACCATGAAACATAATGTTCTTCAAATGTGCTACTTGAATTTACACCTGAAGATGCCTTATTTTGTATTAAGTGGCGATTAATTTGTGAAAATGACAACGTTTTTTAACATTACAATCAGATTTAAGCTGGGTGTGTATGCATTGGTTCGCTGGGAGTAGATGGAACCAGTAGTGATGGGGGCGAGACCGCCTTTGCCGAGACAGAGTCAAGACACAGTCTTTTAAGGGTCGAGACCAAGTCGAGATCGAGACCCTTGGTTTTCAATTGCAGTCGAGACCAAGTCAAGACTGAGTCTTTCAGGAATTGAGACCGAGTCGAGATAATAATGATAATGAACAGTTGGGCCTAAAAACTAAGCTAGACTAAGAACTGTTTACTGGAGCTCCTGTACACTATTAAGGGAGGGAGGTCTACTGAACCTCTTCATGTGACTTTTTACCATCATTAATATGATTTGAATCCCAGTTTGGGCCTGTAGAGTAAATTCAAATTTGCTAGCAGTATGTGTAGATTAGCCGGCTACTTCACAATATAATTATGTAATAATATTAAGAATAGAGTAGAACATAATATTCAATATCCTTTAAAACATTACTTATTACACAATGCACAGTGTAATTTTCAAATAACGACGACGTTAAAAAAAATATTATTATTATTATTATTATTATTATTATTATTGTTATTATTATTATTATTATTATTATTTTGTTTTATTAATTGTTATTATTATTATTATTTATTATTATTATTATTATTATTATCATTATTATTATTTGAATTTATTTGAATTTGTTTGTAATGATGGATAATTGTTGGAGTTTTTGTTAACCTGAACATATAAAAAATAAACCGGTCTCGAGGACTCGCTTTGAAATTCCGAGTCCTCCTCCTTCTACTGTTGTCCGAGACCGAGTCAAGACCGAGTCTTTGAAGGGTCAAGACCGAGACGAGACCAAGAAAGCAGAAAAAGGTCTCGAGTACTACAACACTAGGAACCAGGTCACATTATGGGAAGAGTTAAGCCAGCAGATGCAGTGTGTGATCCTCTGGATGATGATCTGCTGGAAAAACATTCTTGTCTTACAGACCGTCCTTGGACCATATGGCAGTGTTGTAGTCAAGGCTGCCTAAACCGAGACCAAGACATTACTGAGACCAGAGGATATCAAGACCAAGACCAAGACACACTAAGGTGAGAGACCAAGACCAAGACCATGAACAGACTAGGGCTAGAATCGTCACATTTCTCAGACCAACTGTAGAAAAAAGGCACTGCTGTAATTGACAAACAGTAGAGTGTATCTTTTTCTGGGATGTTTTGCAAATATACTCTGTGTTCTATAAAAGTTAATTACTGCCAAATTTGCAGTGATCTGACACGCTGCCATTTTATTGATGCCCCTAATGAATGCTGACACTGTCCTGTGATGATGCGCCTGCGCAGTTTTCTCTTTTTTCCCCGTTCCATCGAGACCGCTACATCTGAGACCAAAACAAGACAAGGACCAAATAGATTCGAGACCAAGACAAGACCAAGACCACAAACAATTGGTCTCTAGAGCGGTCTCGAAAAATACAGCATTATTGTATCCTCTAAAGGCAGTTTCCTCATTCAGAAGGATACTGGATATTGTCACACTGCAAACATTTTTCAGGAATGGTATGATAAAAATAACAAAAGTCAACTCAAAGTTGACTTAGCTTCTATAGTACCCAGACCTCAATCCAACAGACCATCTCTGAGATGTGCTAGACAAAACTACTTCATTTATGCCACACCTTGCAATTTACAAATTGTTCCGTGTCTCATTGTTCATTCTACAGAAAGTTCTTCCCAGCTGTGTTGCAGAAGTTCCCACATGTGTGTGGTACTTTGCTTTCTCTCTTTTGTCCAGTTCATCCTAAAGCAGCTCTGTGGGGTTTAAGTCTGGACTCTTCTGGACACTCCATGTTCTCCAGCTCACCATCTTTTTCTGTTTTCTGAGGTAGTTCTGGCAGAGAGTGGACTTATGTTTTGGGACACTATCTTACCAACTAGTCACAGACCAGAGGTCCTGCATGGAGCTCAGGAATGGTTTCCCACCTCTGGATAACCTCACCAATTTTAAACCTCTCACAGATCAGCACTGTCCTCTGTACCATTTCATGGTATTCACTGTATTGTTAGAATTAAAATTTAAAAAACCCTGAAACACTGGGGGGTTCTAAAACTTTTGACTGTTAATATACATTACCTGTACATTCAAGGTATAGTATTAGTAAATGGCTTTGTGGTACATGTATTTTCAAATAAATTTATTTGTCTTATCAAATAAATCTGATTAAATAGATTAAATAGACATTACTATTAAATATATAAAGAAAAATGCATGGTCAAAACCAGTGAACCCAGGACAGATGAAAACCACAAGGCTGCACCTACTTAAATTTCAGATCATGCCAACCATTTAAGACAAGGAAGCATCCAAAAATGGGGAAACAATAAGGAAATTGGTTCCAGACTGAATACAACTTCTAAAGTTCATATATTGCAAATTTTTCATCATAAATATCCCATTCATTTCAAAGTGCAACTGCTAATCTCTGTAAAAGCATAGATATAGGAATGTAAAACAAACCATGCTAATCATCCTCACTTTTATATTCCTGAGAATAAGATATATTCATTTACTGCTTAACGCAGAAACCTGCCATAGGCAGTAATTTGCTTTTTTCTTTCTTTCGCTGCCTGTTTAATATTGACATGTTCATAAGCCATTAGTGTCAAAGAGTGAAGCTAAGAAAGTTCAAAAGATGACATCGATACTCCAATTTCACCGGTTTATTTATTTATTTACATACTAATATATAGTAACAATCAGACGCCTTTGTGTTAGAGGTTGTGAACGCTAAGTAACATAACAATGCCACAAACAGATACCCAAGTACAAGGGCCAACCCAGCTAGTGTTGTTTGTGCCAGGCAGACATGTGATGTTCTCTTCTGAAATCAAGGCTGTTATTAAAGGAGTTTGCACCCGTTTGCAGTTGTAAAGGCCTCTACCCTTCTGGAATACCTTAATGTTGGAACATTGCTGTTGGGATCTGACTGCATTCAACCAAAAGAGCATAAGTAATGTCAGGTACTGATGTTGCATTATTAGGTCAGGATCACAAACACCACTCCAGTTCATTCCAGTGGACAAAAAAGCACCGTGAGTACATGGAATTGAGCATCATGACCTGTGGCTCATTTGTGGCTGTAATAGAGTGTCCCATTCTAGAGATTATGTGTTTTTATGGAAATGATTCATTCTATGTTTGTTGGCAATGGGTAAAGTGTTTGAAATCACCATATAAAGAGGGGTCTTGGTTCCTTATGACATATGGTGTATAACTGGTGCCTAGAAAGCTCAGGTATAAATCTCAAGTGTGTAGATTTTGTACATTGTGATTTTTTTCTTGATATTTAGGTTGTACTCTTTAGAGAATAATAAAAAAGCACACAAAATATTCTTTGTTCTTCAAGCATTTTCAAATGTATTTCTACTGTAAATTTGTGAATTTGTAAACATTATTGACATAACCTGTTAACCTGACTCCTTAAAGGATCGAATATGGTCCAATTACAGATTGTGTAAACCAGTAACAACCTATAATGGTCAACTGGTATTTCATTATATAGTCGTAGATTTCAGCAACAACATTAATTTCCACCCAGTGAATTACGATTCAAAAATTTATTAATTCATATGGAAATTTCTAAATAAGTAAATGATGGTGATTTCAAATAAGGCCATTTTAATTTTAATTTTACCTATCGGTGTGTCTTTTGGTGGTGAACACTTAAGATTCTGGGCTGATGGTGTGTGTGTTTTAAGAGGGGGCGAACGAGAGGGGAAGCTGATTATTTCTCCTTCCCCCCCCCGTCGAGTGGGAAGACCTTGAGACTTGGGGACTTTATTTATTTGGAAGCTGAAATATTGAGCTGGACTGGAATTAAAATGAAACTGCTGGGCGACCTAATTCTCTACTCTTCAAACACTACCAAGTTACTCTTTCTCTGTCTTTTTCCCTCCCTCTTTCTCTTTCTCCCCCTCCCTCTTCCTTTTCTCACCCTCTTTTTTTCCATCTCTCTCTGTCCAACTGTCTCTCTATTTTTGTTTCAGACCGAAACTATCATTCACAAGTGTGGAATCACTTGTATTATTCACAATTGCTGGTAGTTAATTCAGAAATTATTTATATATGTTACATTAACACATTTTTAAAAACATTTTAGTCATTTTATATATTAGTCAGTTATATATTATGATTTAAAGGTATATATTGCCCCAGATATAACTGACCAGCCGAGATTGGAGGCTAAATTTTGCCTCTTTAGTTTAGAACTGATTATAATTACATCACAGGTTTCTTTCAAAAATACCCCCCTAAATATCTATCAACACGCTTCATGCCCGGCAGGTTTTGAAAAAGGGGGGTTAAAGACTCAATATGTCATGCCTACTATAAAAAACAACAAAATTTCAAAGTCAAGCGCCTATAGTGGGAGTGATGCTGTGTAAGTGCCACAGTTTGGGTTATTTGTTGTTGTTTCTTTGTTTAACACTTCTGCAGTGACTTTCCAGGTATACCTGTTGCTGCATATTTGTTACTTTGTACCATGTTTTTTTTTGTTCGTTTTTTTATATTATACTTCATAACATTTACTCAGCCCACCATGGCTGTGGCGTCATTTAATAAAACGTCCTTTCATGTCCACTTTCCATGATTTTTTCAGAACTGGTACTCCAGCGGATCTAGATGCTGGTCAGAAACGTTTAGTGAAGATCATGCCAAATCAGGGCGCACAGATCAGAGAGGAAATGTCATTCGCTTATTCAGATGCGGATCATTTTAGTGTGATTCTTTTACGAATCAGCTCTAAAAAGTGCAGTAAAAAAGGCTCTGAGTGTAAGGATGATGGCTTATGGATTGTAACCTTGCATCAGCATTATCTTCAACTCTTGTGTGGCGAGCCAGAACATGTTAGAACTTTAATTGCTGAATATCAAATTGGTTATGCGCTGAAAGGTTAATGATTCCCATAATATTCAGAATAGTTGCTAAGCTGTTGCCATGCTGTTGCTATGGTATCTCAGGTGATTGCATAGCTACAGGTTGGCTGTGGTCTCAGGTCAGTGTCGACGACAAGTGCGGGACATTCGAACACATTGGCCCCCCCCCAGCGAGTCGCTCATATGTAGGGCCGGACTGGAAATCATTGCATTCTGGAAAAAATCCAGTCAACACCATGCAAGCACCTGCCCTTAGAACCACAGTTGACAGCATGCAAGCTCCCCCCACCTCCCCCCAGAACCACGGTCCATACCATGCAAGCTCCCCCCACCTTCCCCCAGAACCACGGTCCATACCATGCAAGCTCCCCCCACCATCCAGCCAGACCATTACAATAGTATTTCGGATGTTACCTACGATGTTTCTTGGTTGCTGCTATAGTACCTCAGGTGGTAGCTAAGATTGCACCCAGTATAATTATTATTACGCACTGCAACTCTAACATCAGCAACTGTGATACCATCCGTATTACATTCGTTTCTCTATTACTACTCCATGCCACATTGTTCTTATCTGTATATCATACATTCGTGCATGTCTTGTTGGTAATGCTCCTGCACTTTATCCTTACCATCACACTGTTTCCACCGTTTCACTGTTTTACGTTTTTTACAACATTTTTTTGTATTTTGTGTTTTTTTTTTTTTTTTTAACTGTCTTTAAGGTCAGTGCTGCAAAAAGCTTTTAACTGCATGTCGTACCATGTATGATGGTGTATGTTACAAATAAAATCTGAATCTGAATATTGCTAGGCTGCTCATATGGGACCTCAGGTTGTTGTTAAGGTGTGCCATGATTTCACTCTAGTATATTTTGATCTGGTATAATGTTTAATAGCTTTCTCAATGTTCCTAGCAAAGTACCACATATTACTGAGATGATGGCTAGGCCATTTTTATGATATCTCAGGCTGTTTTTAAGTTAATTTCACTTTGATATAGTTTAGTTTATTTTCTTTCTTAATATGCAATTGCTTTCTCAATCTCATTGTTCTCAGCAAAGAACTACGAAATATGTTTTCCAGTTTTCCTTTTCTTTTCTTGTACAATTCTGAGGCCTTCTTTTAAATGGTACGATGTGACCTGCTTCATATGATTAAGCTCAAATGAACTATATTGTTACCAGCATTATTTAAAGCCTGTGGGAAGGGAGTCGACGACCATAGTCCATGTCACTGTTGTATTTCCAAGCAGTCATTCGCTCCAGCGGCGGTGATGAAACACTGTACAATTTAACTCATTTTACCTCCATGGCCATAGTTATTTCCCTATTCTACTCCAACAGCATGTGGAGACAATTAACGGGTTGAGATGTGACACTGTCTTTGTTCTTTGTGTCTGCATCTGATGACTGAATCCTTTTCTTCCTTTCACCTTTATTCATCCCACCCCATCTCTTCAGATGAATCGGCCTGTCTGTGACAATGTGATAGTAATCTCTGATGACAGAGGTTCTCTAATTAGTGGAGAGCAATTGGTGGGTTTTAACCTGTGAGTGGTCGTCATCAAAAGTAGATGTGTTTCTTCACACTGAAGCATGAGGGTATTAAATAAAGGATGCTCATGATTTTTAATGATCCTTACAAAAAAGTAGCAAAATAAGTAGCTTAAAACGAGCCTTTTTTTTAAATTTTTTTTTACAGAAAATAGATTATTGTATGTCTAATGTGGTGTGTAAACACAAGTCTTAAAATATATATAACATTCAAGCAAAAAATGGTAGATATTCAGATCTCATTTACATGTGCTGGTGACAGGAACAAAAACAGCCTTTACAATTCTCAGGAGTGAGGAGACGTTGAAAATTGCTATTGTAAATACTTATATAAAAACGTATATATTTGTTTTTTTGTATTTAAACCTATACTCAAGGTAAATGGACCTGGAAGAAATGGACCTGAGGGGAATACAAGACGAAAAGGTGGATGGAACTGCAAAAAAATAGTTTGGTGTAAAAGCGAATTTGTATTCACCCGCATGCTCTCAATCAGCCAAGACGTTTTCGGAGTCAAAATATTGCCTCATTAGACAAGAACTGAAGCTGAAAGTCAATACCAAATCTTTTCAATTATTACAAGCCCAAAATATCTCTCAACCCTCTCAAACTCCATTCAGCTCCTCCTTAATGTTGTGCAGACTTGTGGTTGTGGTTTACGACACAATATGACATCTAAGAAAATGATCAATTTGCTCATATCCTCAGATTGGCTTCCTGATTTCCCAAAAATTTACAGAGACAGTTGAAAATGTTCGATATAAAACTATATTATCAAGTTTTTTTTCCCCTGGTGGTTGTTACGCAAATACAAGCAAGCCTTTTAACTCATATTTCATAACCAAGAAACGTTGCCAAAGACATATTTGCAAGAGTACACTGGTGCTTGAAATTTTGTGGACCTTTTAGGATTGTCTACATTTCTGCATAAATATAACCAGGAACATCATCAGATTTACACAGTAGTCCTCAAATTAGATGAAGAGAACCCAGTTAAATAAACGAGAACAAAAATATTTCCCTTGATCATTAATTTTTTTCATTATTATTTATGAAAAGTATCCCATTTTACATATCTGTCAGTGTCAAAAGGATGTGAACCTTTCATTTTACTATGTAGTTTGAACCGCTTTTGCAGCAATAATGCCCACTAAACATTTTCGGTAACTGGGGATCAGTCTTGCACATCAGTCTTTAGTCCATTCCTCCTTACAGAACAGCTTCAGCTCTTGGATATTGCTTCTCGCTTCAGGTTCTTCCACAACGTCTCAACTGGTTTAAGTTCAGAACATTGACTAGGCCATTCCAAAACGTTAACTGTATTCTTCCACAACCATTCTCCAATAGATCAACTTGTGTGCTCTGGATCATTGACAGATGTCCTGATATTTTCTTTTAGTATTTACTGGTATAATTCACAGTTCATGGTTCCATCAATAATGGCAAGCTGTCCGAGCCCGGATGCAGCAAAACAGGCCCCTGATACTACCACCACCATGTTTCACAGATGAAACACAGGCATAATGCTTCTCATCATTTTCCTCAATAAAGGAATGACCATGTCAAATATTTTCTCATTTGTTTCACTGGGTTCTATCTCTCTACTTTGAAAACAGTAAAAATACTTCTCAGAATAATGTCAACACATTGTCCATTGATGTGTACACAATTACACCCACACCATAAACATGTTGGGTTAGCCCACTAGCTTATCTGAGGCAGTCCTCCATTACTTGCACAGTATCAAAACACACAGGTTTTCCTTTGGATGTGCTGAAGCAGAATACACCCCTTACAGCATTACAGCACAATAATGAAATCAAAACATTTTTATGACTCTGCATACACCATCCTCCATCTGTATCATCCACCTGCATAATTTTCCATTGCCAGGGTGGTGGTTCTCTGAAAACAGCACAGAGCACCAGCTCCATGCATGTTATTTATTTGTTTATTTTTTGGGTCTGTCCCATGTAGCAATGCCCCATCTTTTAATTAAATCTGCAAGAATAATTGTGGTTAGAATGTTGTTACTGTCAAACTATCTGTGGCAACAAATAATCTAATAGCACCTGCTGCTCAAATGGTCAATTAATGGCATATTGACATTAGGGAGACTAGAGTTATACAAAAAATGTAAAATAATTTCTCATTGATACACTAGAGAAGAGTGCAAAATTATTCAAAAACACTTAGGAAGGCATTCTACCCAGTTTTGAATGACAGATGCAGTTAAACTAATGACTTCTGCCACCAGCACTTCAATTCAAATGTGAATCCCAAGATTTTCAACAGGCGTGTTTGCAGAACGGCCTCTGATTGAAGCATATTGTTACTGGCATAGCGACCTTTTTGGAGCAGCATGGATTCGCTTCTGAATGCGAACCTAGCACAAGCTAACCTCATTCCCAACTCTGGTGGGACTTTTTTTCTGGGATGGAAGCATTTGATATGCAAACAGTCAGAGAAATTAAAAGACAAACTAGTCTGAAGGGAAAGAGGTGACCGTCAAACTGCCTGCCTCCTGAACTAGATTTTCCTGAACGCTACTATTAAAATTACATAAAATAAACACACAACACACACAGCAAAGAATTAGGATCCCAACCACCTCCTCAGAATTTTAACTCATTTTCTAGGATAATGTAGTAATCTTGAGGATTCAGGGTGGTGTAAATAGTTGTTTTGATTTATTTGTTGTTGTATTTTTTGTTTACAGGTGATAATAATTGACTGTTGGGGCAGAAGTTAAGGTTTTTGTCTGGTTCTACTTGATGTCCTCAAAATCCACAGTATTAAGTAAGAGCATGTTTCCGTTCACTTGCTGGTTCTGGATGAAGTGAGTATAGTGAACATGAGATTTGGGGTTTTATATTTACCAGGTATAGAAAATATTTCAATCACGTTTCAACTTCACCTCCACCTGGAACCAAAATTCAGGATTATTTGATATAGTGCTGTGTCAGGCCACCTTCTTACCTACTGGTAGTCACCATGCCGTAACTCTCAGTATTTGCGTATAATAAACCCCTAGACTCTGCTAGCATGCTGTGCTAAGTCATATTGTAACTTTTAGGACAGGATATTCCTAAGTTTAAGACTGAAAACAGATGTTTAGTTAACATTTTTTAAAGGACCCTAATTAGCCTGTGAGCTATGAACCTGTTAGCGCCTGCTTCAATGTTGTGATTTGTTCAAAAAGTGGATAAAGTGCAGTGTTTTGGATTATTGTAGGAAGTATGTGAGAAATTTAAATTAAGAAAATGAAAGTAATTAAAATGTCTAATTAGTATGACGTTTTGTACTTTTGTACAGGTTTTATATAGCTCAGATGATTGTCCAACTATGTATGTGGTTGATTTGTGTATTTTCATGCTTTCCTTCACAATCAATGTTACATTATAATGTAAAATTTCCTATTGTTTTGTTGAAGTCCCACAATCTCAGCTAAAATCCCTTTTCTAATTATTGTGGTTGGTTAAAGGAGAAGTATGGTGTGAAATGGACCTTTGGTGTATTGAAACATGATAAGGAGTATTAACTTTTGTCACGTAGCCCACCTTCATTCACCCCCTGCATTCCGAAACACAGCACTTTAACCGATGCTAACCTCTAGGCTCTGCTAGGCTGATATGGTGGGGCATGGGGCACCGCGTAGCCAGTGCAGATCAATCTCTCTTTTTACATTAACAAGCTCAAAGTAGCTCCAAAATTCATTTCTAGAATTCTTGAGATCTTTGAAAGTACACAAGTAGTTTATTAAAAAGACTGTTTATAAAGACAGTTCAGGGAATTCTCCAGGTGCCGCCATCTTGAAATGAAGGCACGATAAGTTGACCGACAAGCATGAAGGAACAGGTAGGATAGGGCAACTCTGTGTCCTCATCCTCCCATCCTTGCAAGATTTATGAACTCCTGTTGCACCAACTCAATATTCACATGACTAATCAGCTGTAGCTTAGTACGTGCTCATCACATTCATATATTACTCATCTTTGATTTGCAACTCGATTAAAAATGACAATGTGGCAAAGAACAGCACGATGATAGAGAAGTCAGGGTACAAACCGGGGATAATTGCCCCCGGGTCCAAGTCAGTGCCTAAACTCATTCATTACACCTCCCATGGAACACAAGGCATCCGGGGCACAAAAACAGCATACAAAATAATCTGGTCTAGCTTTGCAAAAATACACACCTATTCTAAACCCTTTTTTTCTGTGGATAATAAAAAAAAAATAAAACTAGAAATACTGATTATCATGATACTTTCATTGTGTTGAACACTAGAAAAAAGTATAGTTAACATTACAGAATACTTAAATAATCTTACAGTGTTCTTAAAACAATTATAAAGTAAATAATAATGAAAAATATTAAATATGTAGAATAGATGTACGATGATTTGATTTTTGCCCTTGTCATCATAAAATCCACACTGGCGAGTCCCAATGGTACACGGTTTTTGATGAGACCGGGTCCCATGTGCTATGTGTATATCAGTGTGTATTGGAGTATTATCCTCTGGCAATATGGGGACATCATGAGGGAACAGTGTTTGCACTATAGGGCACCTGCTCCTGTAAAATGGCCTCATATTCGTTGGCTGTTACTCAATAGCGTAAAGCAATCATCAGACCTAACAACTCCCAGGGGATGGCAGGTCGTATCATTATGGGCCTACCAGCATGCTTAAAAAGCCAATCGTCTTTGGGTTGAAGGAGTCCTTTGGTTTTCTCAGAATGCATTCATAAACAGATGGAGGAAAAAGGTGAAATATGACTCATCAGACATTGTCTCTGCTTTTGTTGCTCTTGGGTTCAGAATTTGAGCTCATTACGACCAGATTATACATCTTTGTGTATCGGCCTTGACTACAAGTGCTTTCTGAGAGACAGCCTTGTCATAAATTCCAGCTTTGTGATATTCATGATACTGTTGCCGTCATATCTAAACCTTGTAAAAATCCATTCGTTTTGTTTATTTCTTTATTTTCTTATGCACAAAGTGCAAGAAAGGACTTGGTAAAACTTTGCCGATAGCAACATGACTTGTAAGAATATTTACATCTACATAAGCATTATAACATAAAAGACATGAACCTACATAAAGGTTTATTCCAGCAAGTTTTAAATGAGCACTAACTAAAGGTTTGCTTAAGGTTTCATGTAAGAACCACTTCTTCTAAGATGGCTGGAAACCTTTGTATTATATGAAGGTTCTTTACACCTTCACACTCCATTCTGTTTAAACATGGTTCAATTGGAAACCATAATGATTCTTCAAGGAAGTTTTTGTGCTGTAATTTAATTGTGTACCTGTCCAAAATATTCAGAGAGTATTCATTAGTCTATTAAATGAATTCAGGAATTTTAATTTGCAGTCAAGGTTAGGTTTAATGTTAAATTGTTTTTATTTTGTTCTCAATTTTAGTCAAATTTTAAGTAAAAAAATCCATAAAAAGTACCGATAAGAATACCGTTAAGGTACCGAATCGATAAGTGGTATCGATAGAAGTAGTAATACCGTTAAAACGATACCCATCCCTAGTCCTGACACAGGTTTATGTACAGTTCTACTCTCCACACAAATGTACTGACCATAAAAATGGGATTTTCTGGAGCAGCTGCATGAGTATATGCTCACTGTGCCTCATGTCAAAAGTTGGCTGGTGGGGTAAAAAAAACTAGATCAGCTTCCTGGAGTGCTGGAGCTCAAGTTAAAACCTCTAAGATGATTTGGAGTGGTTTATGTGATCCAGAAATCAGGGGTCCAACCCCAGAACTTGCCCTCACTAATGCTGATATCTTGATATCAGATACTCACAGTTGTGACGGTCACCTCGTCTTCTCCCCGGAGAACTTGGTCCCCGTCCCCCGAATATTAGTTTTCTTTTCTTTCCTTTCCTTTCATCCCTTTCCTTTTGTCCAGCTTCTGTTTAGTTCCCTTGTTCCCTTCCTAGTGTGCTTTCCTATTTGTATTGCGTCCCGTAGATTAGTTTCACCTGTCCCTTGTTTCCTGATTAGTCCACCTGTGTCTCGTTTGCCCAATTTATTTAAACCCCAGTTGATCCCATGTTTCCCTGAGTCTGTAGTTTTCTTTTCCTGTTCGTGTTCATGTTTAGATTCATGTTTACTAGGAATGAGCCGGATACGCGGCTGAAACGAGTATCCGGTACGGATACAGCACTTTTGACGAGTACGAGTATCATACGATTAATACGAGTCAATATCTGCGCTCGGATTGAATAAAAATCTGAGTGTTGTAAAATTAGGGGCTGGCCCTTTATGCCACAGGGTCCGTATGCAGAGTGGGAGGGGTAAGCGAGGGAGAGCGCGTGTGTGTGTTTGAGAGTTTTTGGAGTGAATGAGAGAGGCAGACTACAGTGACCGGAGAATCCGTGTATCATCCTTTCATTCGTTTTTCAATATGAAACCAAACCCAAAACAACCGAAAAACCACTCGTATTTTCAGTTTTTGTTTCCAAAACCAAAACGACAAAACAGATAACGGCTCATTTTCCGATTTCTCATTTTGAACTCAAATCAAAAATGGAAAAAACGGAAAACGAACGCTC
>JBBMFX010571793.1:0-14762 GCA_037832545.1 Rhabdalestes septentrionalis | reverse complement strand
GGTTGATCTTTAACTGTAGGATGATCTTTAATTGTATGTGGATCTTTAATTGAAGGTTGATCCTTAATTGTAGGTTGATCTTTAATTGTAGGTTGATCTTTAACTGTAGGATGATCTTTAATTGTATGTGGATCTTTAATTGAAGGTTGATCCTTAATTGTAGGTTGATCTTTAATTGTAGGTTGATCTTTAACTGTAGGATGATCTTTAATTGTATGTGGATCTTTAATTGAAGGTTGATCCTTAATTGTAGGTTGTTCCTTAAATGTAGATTGATCTTTAATTGTACGTTGATCTTTAATTGTAGTTTCATCTTTAATTGTAGGTTGAACTTTAATTGTAGATTGATCCTTACTTGTAGGTTGATCTTTAATTGTAGGTTGATCTTTGATTGTGGGTTGATCCTTCATTTTAGATTGATCCTTAATTGTAGGTTGATCTTTAATTGTAGGTTGATCTTTAATTGTAGATTGATCCTTAATTGTAGGTTGATCCTTAATTGTAGGTTGATCTTTAATTGCAGGTTGATCTTTAATTGTAGGTTGATTGTTAATTGTAGGTTGATCCTTAAATGTATATTGATCCTTAAATTGTAGGTTGATCTTTAATCGTAGGTGGATTGTTAATTGTAGGTTGATCCTTAAATGTATATTGATCCTTAATTGCAGGTTGATCGTTAATTGTAGGTTGATCCTTAATTGTAAGTTGATCTTTAATTGTAGTTTGATCTTTAATTGTAGGTTGATCCTTAATTGTAGGTTGATCTTTAATTGTAGGTTGATTCTTAATTGTAGTTTGATCTTTAATTGTAGGTTGATGTTTAACTGTAGGTTGATCTTTAATTTTCGGTTGATACTTAATTGTAGATTGATCCTTAATTTTAAGTAGATCTTTAACTGTAGGTTGATCTTTGTTGTATGTCGATCTTTCATTGTAGATTGATCCTTAATTGTAGGTTGACCTTTAATTGTAGGTTGATCTTTAATTGTTGGTTGACCTTTAATTGCAGTTTGATCTTTAACCGCAGGTTAATCTTTAGTTGCAAGTTGACCTTTAATTGCAGGTTGGTCTTTAATTGTAAGTTGATCTTTAATTGTAGGTTGCTCCTTAATTGTAGGTTGCTCCTTAATTGTACATTGATTCTTAATTGAAAGTTGATCTTTAATTGTAGGTTGATTTTTAATTGTAGGTTGATCTTTAATTTTCAGATTGATCTTCATAAATGGGTTGATCTTGCTCACTTGTGGGTTATTATTAAATCTTAAACAATTGTTTGTTGATCTTGGAAAATTGTGAGTTGATCTTGAACTGTGGATTGGTCTATATTAATTGTAAGATAATACTCAGTTTAAGGTTGATCTTAAATGTTGGTTAATCTTGAACAGTTGTGGTTGATGTTCAGATCTGGGTTGATCTTGAACAGGTAAGATCTCCATTGCAAACCAGGTTCTGAAATGTCTGAGCTATAACATGGTTTCAAATCTTTTCTTATGAAGTCCCCTCATGAACATCTAATTACTCCTGTATGAGATCAAATGTTTAGTGTTACAGATATTCAGTTGAACAGTCTGCAGCTGCTGTGATGATGTAGAAGGTTCTTGGTTTGTATATATATTTGTTTTTGGCAGGCGTTCGTATTCTCTCCTTTGATACTCTAAGGCTTATCTCTGGACTCTCAGCTTTCACAGTCATCATCCTGGATCCTTGAGAGGGTGACATTTTGCTTTATCACAGACTACAGCTAATCCAGGGATCTCATAAAACTTCCACATTCAGCCACTCCATCTTATTCTCCAAGACATCTCTTTGTAGGACTTTGCTCTGTAGACAAAAAAGATCACCCTTGGATTTTATTCAGTTCTTTTTTCATTGTCCATCTATTGACTTTACCATTACAGGCAGCTTCCACTTTATTAGAAACACCTACTCTTGTGCCTCCACTTACTGTCCACTTTATTGAAAACACCCACCTTGTGCATTCACTCACTGGCCACTTTATCAGAAACACATAAGTTACAGGTTCACTATATCAGTTTATGTATCCAGGTAAAGTGTAAAGAAGAGATTGATGTATTATATGATGTAGTCTGTGAACGCCATACCGTGCACATATGGAAACCAATATTGAATCAATATTAAAACTGATTCATGATGAAGTAATATTTTTAAATAAAACTGGTCGACCCATCAGAAGAGAAATCATATACATACATTTAGGTTAAAAACATATCCTATTTCATGTTTTTTTAAATTGAAATGTTTTTGCTCCATAAAACATCACAGACATTAAACGTGTATGTCATGAAGAGAAATGTAGTACCAGCAAAAAATTCTGGATGAAATATATTTCCTAATTCCTCTGTGTCTCCTCGTTCATATTTGCAGCTGCTTCCCTGGATGCCACAGTTTAACTGCCTCAGACAAAAAAACGACTCTGTTCTCCCACTTTTCTGCCTCCCTCCGAATTTACGGCCTTTCTGAACAATAGAGGGATGGCAGCTTTCTTCTGGAACGGTGCTGACGTGCCGCCAGCGTTTATTTTTAACAGCTGATGAATGCCGGCGCTCCTCGGTAGGAACGTTGAGGCTTTATCGGCTGGGAACCGTGCGGCCAGCATTAGCATGTGGCATTTTCACTGTGTGATGGGAGGAGCCTGCACTGAGGCCTTTGAAGAAGCTTGAGCGTTCTGTTACTCTGAGACACACACACACACAGACACACACACACACACACACTTTTCAGAAAGGCCCAGTGCACACAGCTTATAAACTTTAGACAGAATCTCTAGTACAGCGGAGCTTATGATGCTTTACCACTGAATGGTTCCGGCTCGGCATGGTTCGGCTCTACTCGCTTTTTTTTGCTTTTCTATGACCAAATCTGGTACACAGTACCCGGTACCACCTTGGCCGAGGTACCAACCGCGCTGAACCGATACTATAGAATGACGTACATATTGGATGTTCCTGATTGGTGGTTGCTGTACTTGCGTCACGGTGTTGTTTTCTCAGCAATCCGCTGCCGTGCTTCTTTAAGCCTTGTCTGGTAAGAAACTGTCTAGTTTTGGGGCAAACAACCACAAACCAAGGATAAGAAATAAAATCCGTCTGATTTTAACCCATTCTGACGACTGTAATTATATCAGTTTTTTTTTACCTCGCGCTGCGTCTCGGTCGTTACGCAACCAGTTGTAGCGGAAACTGAACAGTGTAGAACTGAGCCGAGCCGAGCCGAGCCGGTTCCAGGCAGTGGAAAACTACCCACAAGAATAGTACTAGGTACCAGATTTTAGTAAAGGAAAAGCAAAAAAGCGAGCCAAGCCGAACCGTGCCAAGTCACTCTTTCACCCCAACTTACCCCCTGAATTTTAGGCCCTTTTCTGAAGAGCCAAATCATCTCTGAGTCACTCCTTGTCCAAACCTCAGCAGGTGTAATGGGCTGTACAGGTTAGAGCAGATTCCAGATTACAGGGCTAGGTTTCATCAGCTGTGTGTGTGTGTGTGTGTGTGTGGGTGTGTGTGTGTTTGTGTGTTGTTTGCAGGGATGCAGATAGCATTTGAAATGCGGGGAGGGCTTATAAGATAAGAAATAACTTTATTTATCCCGAAGGAAATTCTTTTGTCTTATACATGCTCAATGCAACAAGAGGAACAGGAGGAACTAAAGAAATACAATATAAGTTTAAAAAGAACAGATCAGAACAGTAGAAAAGTGCAAATACATCAGACAAACTAACAAAGTTACAATCAGTGGTGGGCGAGGGGAATGGGTTCTTTTCTATTATCTCCACACCACAGGTGGTGCTACTCAGTATAAGTGCCTTCGCATTGTAGCGTGTTTTGGTGGGCGGAGCTTCCTAGAATGCCCCTGGTCTCAAGGGACTTACCCCCAATCCTTGGTCCCATCTGTGCTGAAAGCTAGGTTTAATTTGGGTGTTTAGGATATTTATTGATCCCAGTAAAACATCGCATCAGTTTCAGAATTCTTCTGTACACATTTCAGGCCATTCACCACCTCACCCCTCCATATTGGTCTGATTTGGTCCAGATCGCCACTCTGTCTTAAGTATTAATGTTAGAATTGTGTTGTAGAAACTTGTAGATTTTAAAACATTTTCAGTTGTGCTTATATTAAGCACATACATACTTGTACTTATGTCTTATTTCTTGTTTATTTTTAGAGTTTAATTCCAGATTTTATTTCTTGTTTATTTTTGTGTCTTTAATCCAGATTTTATACGTAATTTAAATTGTCTTAAATTTAATACCTCCTGACATAAGAAACATTTCTAAATCTAGATACAGCCTCAATTGTTCAAATGAGCTTATTCAACATAATCCTCTCCACTCTGACATTTTATTTTGGATTGTTTTATATAGATTCTGTAAATTGTCTGCTCTAATGCTTGTTCTTTTTATCATTATGTTGTGTACAATATGCTTGCATGCTTTGGCCCTTTCGAATAAAATGTGTTATAATTATTATAAATGTACTTACTTTCTCACTTTATTGTTTTCCAGGTCTTGTAAAGTTTGCTGTTGTGGGAGATTTCAGTGCAGATGTAATTGTTCTGCCTGTAGGAAAAACAGTCAGCACTTATTAAAGCATCGCTCCTCTTTCAGTTCTAATACTAATGCGAGTTTCTGTTTCATTCCGTCTCCACTCTGGAGTAGCTTAATTAAAGCTACAGATTGCTTAAAAACCATCTCGCCTTGTTGTTTTTCACCATCGCACTACAACACATTGTGTTTTAACTCACTTCGTTCATGAAAGCATCCACAAAGGTGATCATTATTTTAAACAGGCGCTGCTTGTAAACACAGACTGCGCTTTTGCAAAACTGGGCTTTTATTTGGAACACAGCAAATGAGGAGAAATGCTGATTGGTTGTTGTGAATGAGCTGATTTGCATATCTCCCAGATATGAGCTGGGATTTAGTCTGACTAGAGATGCATTTGAGGACCAAATGTAAGTATGAAATGTGGATAAAACCTGATCTGGATGCGATCCAGACAGGTCACAGCGAGCAGGTGAAGCTTATATTTAATTCTGCTCCTCCTCAACAGGACAACCCATTTCTATCACAAGCACACAGATAAAGAAACACATGCCAGCTCCCAAGGGCACCTGCCCAGTGATGAAGGTTATAAATGTGTAGAGGGTGAGGGGTTGACAGAAGGAAACCTTTTCCCAGCGGAGCCTGAGGCTTCTGCTCTAATATTTCATATTCGTCCTCGTGCCCCCCCAACCCAACACCCAGTCACCCCCACACCTCTAGACCACCATGACTCCTCATGGACTGCACAACATACATCACACCACTCCAGAGACTCCCACGGCAGGGACAACCCAACATTCTGCTCCAGCCTCCTATCTATGAACTAGTATAATGGAGAGACTCTTTCAATTAATGCATTAATCGAATGTTGTGATCTTTTCAATTTGGTGGATATAGCTTACTGCATAAATAAGCAAACTTTAGACCCCAATTTTACCTAAAAAATGTTATATTTACTATATGAATCTTATTTTTGAATATTCTTCATCCATGCTATAATGTTGACTGTTCACTGTAAGAACTTGCCAGACTGTGAGGTGGCCTTGATTTTCTCCATCTCATCTAATTTTGCAGGAGTGACTGGGTGACATCTTACCGAGTTCTGTTCAGCAATGACTCACACACTTGGATGACATTAAAGAACGGATCCAGAGACCTGGTGAGCAGCTTTGAAAACTCACAACAAGGCCTTTGCCTCTACTGGGCTGCATGACATGTACATATAGTGCTGTAATCATATTGCCATTACAATATTACAATATTGACATGCATTGTTTTACATTAAAATATATACTGTATTTTTCGCGGTATTAAGACGCTCCGGAATATAAGACGCACCCAATTTTAAAGGAGGAAAATCTAGAAATAAAAAGATTCTGAACCAAATACTGTAGTAAAATATCTTGAAGAAGAAATGTACCGGTAAACTCAGTAGAGCGTTGACATGGTGCCCGGGCAGCACGTGTTTAGACTGTTGGGAGGGGGAAACAGGTGCGCTGTAGGAGGGAGAGGAAAGGCGGAACACACACAGCCTGGTCGTGCAGGGAGGGTCAGAGATAGGGTGACCAAACGTCCGATTTTCCCCGGACATGTCCGTTTTTCACGTCCTGTCCGGGGCGTCCGAGTTCCTAAAACCAAAATATGGTCTAAGGTGTCCTGGTTTTCCAAAACCAAAATATGTTCACCTTAGTCAGAGAAGTCTCCACAGCCCGCAGTACATGCCATAAATCCAGCCTGCAGCACACAGCATAAAAAGAGGACTGCGAGCAAGCACCACACAAAGTTAGGGGCAGTTTTAATGCAGGCAAAATGTGTATTTGTCGTATAAGACGCACCAACTTTTCCCCCCCAGTTTTGGGGAAGAAAAAATGAATCTTATATGGCGAAAAATACGGTAACTGAATTAACAGGAGGGTCTCATTTAGTTCAGGTAAATTCAAGTTTATTTTCTATGTTCTCACTAAGCATTACGGCTGGGGTTTTTGTTTGGGAATTTGAACTTATGAGGGTATGTTTGTGTCTTAGGTCACTGTGTCAGCTGTTTTGTGTTTTAGTTTAAGTGATTGGGGTCTATGATTGATTTATGTCTGAGTGTGGTTTGTATTTAAGTTATTTGTGTTCATATGTTATTTGTGGATCAACCCTCACACTACCCTGATGTGTCCTGTCCTTTTGTTTCTACTATGTGGTGTTTTTTTAGTTAGGCCCTCGTGACTTTTTGGTTTGGTTTTGTTTGTATAGAGTCTGTGTCCTTGATATTGAAACTTCCAAAATAACCTGCACATGAGCCTCATCTTACTACCTGCGCATCCCGAGATGTGACACTAAGTAACTATACAAAATTGCTGCAAACCAAAAAAACCCTAAAGCCGGAGGAAGAAATCTTGGGTAGAACCAACACTCAAAAGTTTGGACATGCCTACTCATTCAATGTTTTTTCATTGTTATTATTATTTTCTACACTGTAGATTAATACTGAAAACAATTATGATAGAACAAATGGAATTATGCAGTAAACAAAAAGAGTTAAACAGACCAGAATCTGTTCTGTAATCAGGTAAAGATGGACTGTTGTGTTTTTACTTAGTTAAGTGGTTCATGCGATAATATGTAGTAGAACCGTAGTGGAACCGGATCACTAAATGTGTACCGACCTGACCATCACACCTGATGATCCAAACACATTAAGAAGGAAGAAACTCCACTAATGAACTCCTGAGGAAGAAACTCCAGTTAATTAAACTCCATTCCAGGATTCCTCATGTATCTGAATGCCAAGAGTGTGCAAAGCTGCATCAGAGCAGTAGGAGATGTTTTCAGTATTAATCTACAATGTAGCCCATAATAAACACACAGGGAATCTCCACCAGAGCTTTGAGCTGCAGTTGCCTTTGACTAGGGGAGGAGCACATGAGCAGGAAATGCAGGAGAAACCCAGTGATTGCAGATCCAGGATGAGGTGGTGACATGGTGTACTGATGGTGAACAGTTGATCATAACCATCTGCTAGTTGGATCTCCCTGTATCACATTAGCCTGGGGAGGATACAAATTAACACATGCCAACACATCACATCCAAAGGCTGCTTTCATTCCAGTGTTGCGTAGGACACTTGACTCATCGTGTAATTTATACTAATCCCTTTTCTTCCCGTCACAAATCTGTGATCCTAAACTGATAAGTATAGCCGTTAGAGGTGGTGCTCAGAGAGAAAGGCATTTTATCTCCTTCACAAATTGAATTAATTTAGAATGAGTCTTGAATTGATGTTATAATGTCAGCTTGGCAGTATTGACTGACAGAGAAGATTCAACAAAACCACCTGGCAATGCTACTTAGACAAACATGCATTCATCAATCAGCATAAACATTAAAACCACCGACATGTGGATGACACTGATGATCTGATAACAGTGGTTGCTGTTGTGGAGGGGGGGGGGGCAGTGTGAGTGAACAGTGGGTCAGTTGTGGAAGTTAGAAAATTGGGCATAGGGAGCTAAGACACTTTGAAAAGGACCAGATTATGATGGTTGAATACTTGGGTCGGAAGATCTCCAACGTGACAGGCCTTATAGGGGTTACTGGTGTGCAGGGGTCAGAAGCTAACCCAGATGATTCAAGTTCATGCTCCTGGACAGCTCGTTTGGTCTGATAACACAGGGGAGCTAATGTAATACAAACAGCATACAAAGTTCATGCTGCCCTGATAGAAAGAGGTCAGAAAACACTGCAGACAAGCGAGAGAGCCCATGCTGACCCCTGACCACCACAGAAAGCTCCTGCATTGGATATCAGAAGTGGACCATGAGGCAGGAACAGAAGAAGTTCTGGTCTGATTAATGCCATTTTCTTTTGTGTCATATGTGTATGAATTGCTTACAAGGGGAAGAAGGCGAGGCAGTGTGATGCTCTGGGAGATGTTCTACACTGTGGAAGTTACTTTGACACATAAGCACTGGATACCAAGTTCAGCCCTTCATGGAGATGAAGTTTTCTAACAGCAGTTCCTCTTTCTTCAGGATGATCCGCCCACACTGCTCAGGAACCTTTGAGGAAAGTTACAAAGTGTTCAATATGTCATTTCCCCCTCCAAATTCCTCAGATCTCAGTCTAACTAAGCTTCTGTGGGATGTGCTGGATTAAGTAGTCTGATCCTTAGAAGTCAAACCTCACAGCTTACAGGACTTTAAGGGGACATATTATGCAAAACTCCCTTCAGTTATAACAGGTCTATTGGCTACAAAACATGTTCATACAGTTCATTGTACAAAAGTTCTTTGTCACATAAACAGTCTCTATTCCTGACAGTTTCAGTCTCTTTCAAAATGAGCCGTTTCAGGCCTCTGTCACTTTTTTTGCAAATAAGATGTTGCTGGCCATGCCCCCCTTCCCATGCTTACGCTGCGGGTTTACCACACGTGAAAATGGCAGAAAACAGAGGCGCTATCAACCCTAAATGCTGGACCCGAGTCGGACCCAGAGCCAGATGAACTCAACACTTCATGATGACTTGCCTTTGCTGGTAGCCGTAGTGCGCGGCGTCTTATGTGCCCTTGTAAAAGCAGCAGACATAAATGGAGGATCTTCAACTAATCTAGTGGGCAGGGCTGGACAGGTGAGGGCCGGTTCTATGCAAATTTCCTCATCCTGACGTCACAATGGGGGGTGTCCAAATGGCTTGTAGAAGTTTATGATTCCTGACACAAAATCTTTTAATGATTTCGATGACAGATATAAAGTGAGTTTTGCATAATATGTTCCCTTTAAAGTATTTGTTGTGACATTTTGGTGCTGGAGCACAGCGCCCTCCGAGATGTTGGCAGCACAAGGGAGACCTACAAAGGAATGGTGGTTTTATTTGGGATTTGTGGAAAAGAAAACACTCTCCTGCTCACCCAGGGGGTGAATGTGGAAGAGAGAGAAAAAGAGAATAATTTAACTCTCAGTGTAACACGGTGCGTGGTCGAACTCAGCAATAGGACCATCATTTAGATGGGACTGGGAGCACGGCCTGCTTTACTGTAAAAAATAAAACTGAACACAATTATGCCTCATTTTCATACTGAAGCCCTCTGGGATATACTGTGTGTCCTCAACCCAGAGTCAGCGGAAATGTTAGAACTCTACATAACAGCAGTGTAGTGACCCTCTCTCATTGCTTTACTGCTGTTCAAACAAAGATACAAATCAAAAGGTTTCACTTTGAAAACAATTTTACCCCTTAAAAAGACCTTTACCTCAATTTGCCCTGTACAGCAAATTAGGGAAATATAATTGAAAAAGTGCACAGATTAAGATGATTAAGGGGAAAAACTACTGAATTGTCTTTTTACTTTTTCAAATTCACCCCTTAACCTCCTGAATTAACATCTTGAGTTTAAGGTTAAGGGTTTTACACTCAAATCTAAGTATAAGGGAAAATTAGGGGTTGGTTTCACGAATTAATAACTACTGTAATGAAACAGAAAATGTGCAGAACACAATGAAAATTTAATGAAGAAAAAACAAGGAGCAGAATAACGAGCAATGAGAATAAACAAGTCCATGCAAAAGTTCCAAAACCAGTCCGCGAGCAACCAAACCAATGTCCGAAAATCCAAAGGGGTAAATCCAAATAGCCAGAAAAGGGTCCAGGGGGTAATCAGGAAGGCAAGACAAGGAAAAGAGTAGGAGAAGGCTCGGTATCAAGGCTGGGCAAGAGTACTTTGCACCGGGGTATAGATCCTTGGGCCTATTTATAGTCCTAGGCACCCCTAATATTCCGGCGAGTTACATCGCCGCCCTCGTGGCCAGGAGTTTGAATCTGCCTCCGGTGTTCTGGCCCTTACACTACTTAATTCAAATGAAGGGGTTTGGTGTATATTCAGGAAAAGGTACAGTTAAGCACATTTTAAGAACATTGTGTTTTTTAGTGTTAATGTGTATAAGACCTTGAGTGCTAATTAAAAAAATTAATGACCTACTGCTGCCAGCCAGCCAGCATTCAATTGAACACCCATTAATATGCAGAGTATTTTACATTTTGGGCTTTAATGGCTACAGGCCAGCGTCCCAGACAAGGATTACATCCAAAACTCCAGTCCCAATGAAGAATCACTTCTGAAAATTCATCAGGTTTAGTCTGTGTCTGGGAAACCCACCCACAATGTTAGCTTTGTTACTTAAACTGTGTGACAAGTTCAGCCCAAACGGTAAACAGATTTTTTGTTCTCTTGCTCCAAGTCTCGTAATCGTAATGGATCGAGGCTGTAATTAATTACAGATGCAGCATTTGTTTTAGTGTAATTCCTCAACATTAGCTCAGCCAGATTTATGTTCCCGGTTATTGGAATGGAGAATCCTTGTGAGGTGCTGATTAGTCTTACGGAGCATGTTCACAAATCTAATTAGCCGGAGGTGTAATTGTAAACGTAATTGTAAAGCATGGGGGAGGGGGGTGAATCGCAGACTAATGCTGTCGCAGAACTCAAAGAAAACTGATTACAGGCCATGTGTGTGTGTGTGTGTATGTGTATGTGAGTGTGTGTTGCTGCCTAGAATAATAACAAGCATTCCTGGGTTTCATTTCAGGTAGATTAGCAGAAATGGATAAAACCAATAACGTGCTTATCAATGCTCAAAGCTCACGTCCTTTTTTCATTTACACTATTTACACCTGTGAGATCATTTGAGAGACGTTAATCTAACTGCTAATTCTGACCAGAGGGAGACAGGTGCTGCATCCCAAATTACACACTAAAAGCAGCACGTACAAGCTAGATGCATTCGCATGGGAAAACGGATGTGTGATTGCATGGTTACTATAAAACCAGTGTCTGGAGACACACAGACATCGGAATTATGAGCAAAAAAGTTTGTGTTGAAAAACGCGTGGAGTCGAAGCAGCGCTCTTCTGATTTTTCATCATCAAGAGGACATTTATTTGCTGTCTCCTACCAAGACAGCGTAGCTGCATTCACAGGCTGATAGTTTTGTATTTTATCACATCAAACAGTGACACATGTCTTATGTTTATGAGTCTCCTGTGTGTTTACCTCCACATAAGGTTTGGGCATTTCTAGCCAAATCAATGTTTTGTTGATATTCAGAACGAAAAAATAGTGATGATTTAAAGGTACCATCACTATGACGTGCTCTATGCGTTTTTTAAAGTCATGTATAATGAAGAGGTTTATGGTTCTGACTAACATTTTAAAGGTTAAAGAAAGGTTATTGAATAAAGATTCTTTCTTTGGGGGGTTGTGCATGGGCATCAGATTGGTTAGAAAAGCGTTTGGGACTATGACGAACATTTTTGTCGACGGGGGTGGGGTATGGCAGTCATATTCCGTGGAAGTTGAGAGTAAGTCTTCTGATTTTTCATCATCAAGAGGACATTCATTCGCTGTCACTTACCAAGGCAGCGTAGCTGCATTCACAAGCTGATTGTTTTTTATTTAATCACATCAAACGGTGACATGTGTCTTGTTTATGAGTCTCCTGTGTGTTTAGCTCCACAGTGTTGACTCATTTCTCTGCATTTGGTTGCTTTCTGGCCGCCTGAGCTGTAACTTCCCAGATGTAACTTCGCTCCAACACTCATTTCGAAGGTGACTCGACCATCTGCTCTCTTTCCCCAACCCAGTCTCACGAGTTTTCGGGAAGCAATCAAGCTGCGATCACGCTTCCCCCCTTTTTTGTCCTGGGACAACGCTACGCTGCCCTGTGTTTTAATGTGCAGTGTGTAACTCCACCAGTATCGGCACTAACAGGTGACTGAGGGACAGTAGTAGAGAAATTTGCGCATGCCAGCTTTAAAGAGATTTTCACCATCTTTGCCTCCAGTTCATGTGAATTTTTGTTGTAAAGTGTACCAGTGGTCTTGTACGATATTTGTAAACTCTGCAACGGTTTTGGCCTTTTTTATACGTACTAGATCAAAATGATCGTGTTTTTAGTTGTCTTCTGTTTTAGCTTATGAAGAACAATTTTAGGCCGTATTGTGAAACAAATTTCACACTAAAAGTGAAGGTGATTCCTTATCGTTTTGGTTTGCAAAGTGATTGACCCTACATAACCCTCACCCTGACCCTACCTCTGACCCTGACCCTAAACGTAACCCTGACCCTTAATCTAACCTTAACCCTAACACTAAAAATCACCTAGTCCCGATCAGTTCTGATCTTCAATCCCACCTTTAATTTTTACCCAGTCTGTTGTTGTTTTATTCGTGGTTTCTGGCCCACGGCACCGGTACAAAAAAGGGGTCAACCTTGACTTTTAAGCTTGTCCTAAGACCCTTATTTCTCTTTGTTAAAAACCTAAATTTAACCCTAACTCTGACCCTAACTCTAACAGTGACCAGTTAGAGCTGATACTGTCGGTGTTACGCACTGTGCATTAAAATACAGGGTAGTGAAGAATTGTCCTAGTAGATCATAGCACGTTTTTGAATAGCTTTTATGTCATGATGGCAGCACGGATTGGGTAGTTTTCCGTTGCAAAGCCGACTCAACCACAAATATATATTTTTTAAATGATCAATACAAGGCCACTGATCAAATGATTAAAAATCTGAACATTTAGACATTCAGGAATCATGCACATATGACCAAATCTGTAGGAGAAAATCAGGCTCCAAATTCCAGCTATAAATGTATTTTTGAACACAAATAAAGCTCGTGAGGAAGGGTAGTGGCGCTGATTAAAGCAGGGTCACGATCCGAGTGAGCTGTCACACTGGATAGAATGTTAGTTTGAGGGAGAAAAAAACGACCTGGGTGAAGGTATGTGTTCCATAAATGCTTTTTATTGAACAAGTGCCAACTGTGCAGACTGAATTATGGCACTACGTGTCGTGTTAAAGGCTGTTTGTCCTTGGCATTAGAGGATTACGGATTCTGGGCTTTGGTGAGGGAGAAGCCTCGCTGTTCATCATGTCGGAGCCACCGCTGCGCTGTAGCTAAGATCATGCCTGCAAGATTCATTATGGTTTTTCACTCAAGAATTAAAATGTTCAATCGTTCAGGCTTTCATATGTTCCCATGCTGAATTCAGTAGGTGCTGACACGTCAGGACGGAGGTTATTCTAACACGACTGGAAAAGATATGACACTGGAACATATGCTAAGACACTCCTGAAGACTGCAGTGGTCCGAATGGTTTAGTTTATTCATGTTTCTGGTGATCTGTCAGTTTACTTGGTATTTTTATGTACAGTTGCAAGTCACGGCAAGCCAAGGTTTGGGCATTTTTTGCCAAATCAACGTTTTGTCAATATTCAGCACAAAAAAAGTCAAATTTGAAGGTACCATTACCATGACAAGCTCTATGGGTTTTTTAAGTCATGTATAATTAAGAGGTTTATGGTTCTGACAAACATTTTTAAAGGTTAAAAGAAGGTTATTGATTAAATATTCTTTCTTCTGTGGTGTTGTGCATGGGCATCAGTTTGGTTAGAAAAGCATTTGGGACTATGTTGAACATTTTTCTTGATGGGGGTGGAGAGTGGCAGTCATATTATGTGGGGATTGAGAGTAATTGGGGAGGAAACATATATATATATATATATCAACAGACAACTTTTTATTAGCCATTTGGCTTTTTCCCCCTCACAAATCCCACACACTTACTGGCACACTGAGAACAGAAGTGCACTCTTTCTCTGCTCGTAATTTTCGTCTTGAATCAAAGTACTACATGTCTGCCAACTAGTGATAGGGAATACAAATGCTACATTACATGATATTTGTAAATCCAGTCTGTTTTAGTCATGATGATGTCTTGATATGATAATATAGCATTTGTAGAAATATTTTACTATATTTCTATATATATTTTGGGTGGAGACAAATACAAATACGGTATTCGGATTGGCACAAATAATGTGTTTTTTTATGGATACCGTAATCGGACAAATACTAAAAAAAATATTTGTATTCGGGACGCTGCCCGCTGCTTCACTTGGTGAATGGGTTTAAATGCAGAGGAGGAATTTGGTGCTGTTTACACTGTGTGCAGTGGTGTGTTCACGTGTGACTGATTGATCACTTTCACTTTTAGATATTCCGTCTCCCCTCCCCTCCCCCTCCCCCCATCACACGCTCAAGTTCAGGAGGAGATTCTGATGTTGTTTGCGCTGCATTAGGAATTTTACCCGAATACAAATACAAATACGAATAATTTTCCATTTTAACAAATACAAATACAGATACAAATAGCGGC
>JBBMFX010571768.1:0-14764 GCA_037832545.1 Rhabdalestes septentrionalis | reverse complement strand
CTCATCCTGACCGAAACACAGGAAGTGTGTAAAAACAAGTTTTTCCCCCACATGGATCTGCTTCAGAGGTGTAATTTTCAAGAGTTAAAAGATGACAAATTAGTACCAGAAACAAACCGCCTGTCGAGTTTAGTCATAATCTTCCAGACATGAAGAACAAAACTATGGTTAAAGAGAAGGTCTTTAAGACCATTAAACCAAAAGTAAACAAGTGGGCACACTACCCCCCCCCCCCCCCAACAAAACTAAACTGTGTGATTCTAAAGAAAGTCAGAACTGTTTACAGTGGAGGTAAATGGAAACAGACAGCTAAAATCTCGCTCAAAGAAAGTTATTTGATTAAATGTTTCTGGTTGTGCTGCCTGACACTTGAGATGTTGTTCTGCCAGCATTTTGAGAAGCTTTTTGTCCCAAATTAGATCCATTCATATTGGAGAGATACTTGCTGGGTGTCGAGCGGCCAAAAACTCCCCAAATAAAAGTGATTTAGATTCACTATTTAACCATCATCAACAGATATGTGGAGCTTCACTGAGCTGGATTTGTGTTGGAGATGTCTTTTTACATTTACCTACACAGTAGGATAGAGATTATACAGCAAACAGTTTCACACCAAATACACATGGAAAAGTCTGATTATCACTGAATTAGGGGCGTAATTTTGGAAAATCTTCCCCATAAGCCACATTTGCAATGCCAATGCTAGCTCCAAATCACTGTATTGCAGTGTAAACTTATTAAGTAGATGATAAATGAGACCGGTTATTAATTTTCAACATCAACTCAAGTGTGTTATGAAGCTACAAATTCATAAATGTTCAAATCATAAAGACGATGCTAAAGTGCCATGTCAAGATAAGCTATCAGGCTAACACCTCCACACATCAAAATGGACTCATTTATGCTCGTGTGTGTCAAATGTGGGAAAGAATAACTCCAGTTTGTGAGAAAAGTCTGGACTGATTGTAGAGTGACATTTATGCAAGTTTACATTTAAAAAAAAAGTCAAATTAACATTACAAACAGAGTTGGGTGACAATGATTCAAATCAGACTAGCAGAGCTCAGAACAATGGATGACAACAAACCCCTCCTACAGTGCTTAATTACTGAATACATTAGAATAATTTAGCATTAAATTAACACAAATACACAACTCAAATATACAAACATAAAAGCAGCTAAATGCAACACTATGACATAACAAATCATAAAATGTTAAATGGGCTGAGATTAGAATTGGTGTATATCGTGTTAATGAATACAGTAACATGAAATATGAAAAAGTAAAAAACAGTCTGGGTTTTAATCGGAGCAGGACGAAAATGGTCAGAACTGCTAAACTGAAAAAAAACAAACATCCATAAAAAACCGTTTTACTGAAGTCAGAGTGAAAAGAGACGAGCTGTGTTTACTCACCTCCTCCTGCTCTCCAGAATTAAAGCCAGTTCAGATGTTTGGGCAGAAACTCCTCAGTTTTCCGGAGTTAAATGGCTCTGTATGGTTTACTGAGCCGCAAAAAGGAAAAGCAGCGTGTGTGTGTGTGTGTGTGCGCGCGCGCATGTGTGCTTGTATGAGTATGTGTGAGTGTGTGAGCGCATGAGTATGTATGAGAGTGTGTATAAGTGTGTGTGTGTGTGAAGGTGTCTGTAGGAGAGCAAGCATGCCTCTGTAAGGAAAGGGATGTTTGGTAATGTGGGGAAATGATTGGAATTTCCCGGTGCGGCGCCGGTTATGCCAGGAATGTGCCTTAAAGACACAGAGGGCTTTAAATCATTAAAGGGACAACATAACTTTTTTTTTTCATTTATAGTTTTTGTGTGTGATCACACCCATAGTCAAGACCACACACTAACATAAAAAAAAGAACCACAAAGGGTTGTTTCAGAGCCAAAAACAGAGAACTTGGAGAATGCCCCCCCAAGGGTCAGACACTAGAGGGAACTACTGAGTAAAATAATTTTAAAAAAAGGCTTCATATAAAGCTTTTGCATAAACTGGTCTGCTTGCCAAGCAATCAGCTCTCAGTAGACAGAATGCCAACCAATCGGCTCTCAGTAGTCAGAACGCCAACCATCTGCTCTCAGTAGTTGGAAAGCTGACCAATCAGCACTCAGTATCCCATGGTTGGCATTCTGGCTTTTCAGAGCTCACGAGCTCCCTCTAGTATCTGAGCCATCAGGGGAACTTTATCAAGTAGCCATTTGCAAATTCATTTTCTCTGAGCGATGCCATATGTGTGTCTGTGTGTGTGGGAGAGACGTTGGTTCTATGACATTCCTCTGTCCTCTGTAGGAAATTACTGAGGGCATCCAGATGTTTATACAGAGCACCTGTAATTTAATATCTTAAGGTGATGATGTTTCTACAGCCATGGTTACTGGGAGTAGCTTTCGTGTTTACATTCCAGGACGGAAAATAAGCAACAATGAAATACTTGAGTATTAAAATTCAGAATATTTTCACTCAAAGCTGAGGAGAATGTTTTGCTGCTTTATGTTTATACATATTCTAAATGTATTTTAATATGTTTTAATGTTTATTTTAGGGGAAATGATATTTTCTTTAAATGTAGGGTCCGTAAGGAGAGCAAATGTGTAAAATGTGCAGCGCGGCCGGAGGGACAGGACAAGTCAGTCTGGGCAGGTTAATTAAATATTTAATATAAAACATCACAAATCTGTGCATGGTGTGAGCATTCCTTCACGGCACTCATGGAAATGTTACAAAAACAGGTTAAAGAGCTAATAAATATTTTCTGACACAGAACTGAGGTGCATTCCACACAGTGGGACAGAGTGAGGGTCTTTAGTGGGTTGAGACTGGCAAAACTCACTGGCTCACCTGGACAATGAGAGTCATGATGAGAGTCAGGTGTACAACAGTGGAGAAGACAGAATTCAGTGCACAGGGTGGAGGTCCTGCTGCTTTTACATTTAAAGCAATAGTTCAACCAAAAAACCCATTTAAACAACTTCCCTGAACTTAATACAGCCGATTGGCCGACTTGTGCTCGGTGTCTGAAGTTCACTTCTTTTGTTTTAGTGCTGGAGCTAATAGACTAACACAGCTGACCAGTAATGAAAGCTTATATCCCTCCGATTAGTATCAAACTTGATTGATCACACAATCGTCTAAAACATATTAATGATATATTAATTTAATTTCTGTTGATTTTCTTGATTCCACATTAATAGTGTGGCAGTTTACCACAACCAGCTACTCACTTAATTTTTCCATTCCATCTTAAAAGATGCAGTGCCTCAATTAAAATGTTCCACCTTAAATGGCACAGCGGCACTTCAATTCCACCTTTCACAATTTAAATTATGTGGTTAACTGCAGACAGTTTTACTTGAATTATTTAATTGAACCATAAACAACGCAGCACCTCAATTGCTCCTTAATTAATGATGTGCCTTATGTTTTCTGTTCTACCTTAAAAAGTGCATCGGTTAAGTGGCTTCTTATGTAATTTTCTATTCCACCTTAAAAAGTGCACCAGCTAACTGCTGCATCATTTAAGGTATAACAGGAAACTGGAGTCCAGCTTCAGCCCACATTCAGGAGTCCCTGAAAGTCATGGTCATGTGGTTTCTGACCCTGAACTTTAATTTCACATTCCTGGACAGTTTTTGAATGAACTATGGCTAAGAGAGTCTCTCTGGTTCCTCTGGCTGAGAGGCAACAGATTAACTGGCCTTGTTTCGATTATTTAGTCTCGTTTATCATCAGCTCAGCTGATGTGAGCGAGTGTGTAAAACAGCACCTGCTCCTCCAGGACAGGGAACTGAGTAATACTGGGGCAAAAGGTCACATGGGTAAACAGAACCATGTAGCTCGAGCAGGCAGATCTGGTTTTGGCAGTCAGACTGGACTTCGGTCTCATGAGAGTGGACCCTCTACTGAGGAGATCTGTGCGAAACATCCCTGTAGATCTCCTTAAGAACCAGCAGAGCCGTGTCTTCAGACTCCCTGTGAGAAAAGGATTAAAGCATAATATGATATTATACTGTATAATATCCATGGAGGTTATCAAAATCAGAAGCAGGGCCAAAGCCATTACAGTTTAAGTTTTTTGCTCATGCACCAGTATTAAATGCTACAATTCAACTTTTTCTTGTTTTCACTACAGTTGTGCTGCCTGAAAGCAGAGCTGCAGTTTCAGGCCAGTGGTAATGACCAATCATCTCTTTTGCAAATTGTAGATGTATTCATTTCTTAAAACAAAGATGATCATTTACCTCAACGCTGCTGTGACTTGTTTTACTTTGACGCATTTGACAGGATTATCCTGTTTGTTGTATGTTCAATCATTTTTTCAGTAACACATGCTGTGTGCTAAACAACATCCACAAGTCTGAAGAGCCAGATGTGGTTTGAGGGTCCAGAGAAGTTTTGGGTTTGAATTAACAGTAAAAAATTGGTTGACTACTAATTTCTAGTGTTTGCCTCAAGGAGGAAAAGTGGTGACTGCTGTGCATGTGTGTGTGTGTGTGTGTGTGTGTGTGTGTGTGTGTGTCTGTCTGTGGTCTCTCACCAGTAGCACAGGTGACTCTGGATGGCGAACAGGTACTCATTAAAGCTCTCGATGGGTTTCTCCTGCAGGACATAATCAATCCGTCGCCCACCATTTAGCCTCCCCACCTTCACTACCTTCCTCTCCTCATCCTCCTCTGGAGACACTGGGGAACATCAAAGAACTTTAGAAAAGTGAATTAATTGCAGACAATATTTTCAATTCCAAGAACCAAGACATAAACAGGAATACAAAGTACAAATCAAGGCCGTCGGGACCTAATACTCCACCACACTTTTTGGCATCATCAGAAAAATGTACAGTAGTGAAGTGCTTTGTAGTGTTCACTCACTCTCCAGGTCCTCTGTTAGTGGAGCTGCTGCAACTGTAGCGCCCCCTTCAGCTAGAGCGGGAACAGGCAGCTGAGAGAAACTCTGCCACACTGTCCGTAGAGACCCCAGCAGATCAGACCCCACACGGGTCAAACCCTCCTTCAGCTCTGTTAGACACAGAGATACAGAATTTTTTAACAAATCCCCTCAGATTAGCAAAACAGGGCTGAATATCTTGGATCTGCTTCAGTTATCAGCCTTTAGGAAACAGTTTAGTGAGATTTCAGCACAATCTAAATCAATTAACGTCTGATTAATTTTTAAAAATATTAGCAGAACACATATCTAAGAGAAAGAAATATTTAAACAGTTAAATACAAATTTTAACCTGAGAATTTTGTCATAACTGAAAATACACTTTACTGAATATTATAACTTATTATAAGCTGTAATTGATCATTAAATCAGTTGGACATTTTTTAGACATTCTCTGTTAAATTACATCCACTTATACAACCCCTTCACTTACCGGGCAACTCTTAAAACAGGACTCCAAAAAAATATTAAAGGTATTTTAATAAAAGAAATTACCAAGATGCATCCTCTTCCTCCCCTTGTGGTGCGGCATCAGCATGGGCGGGACGTCCAGATCTGGAGGTAGAATCATCGGCTCGATCCGATACGCCACCGGGTCAAACTGTAAACGTGACACGATATTACATTTAAATTTCAGCTCCTGAAAAAAGAGCTAATTTAGAGCCATTGTTTTTTATCAGTAGACATCTACACTAAAGTAATTATACTTATCTGCACAATATTTTTATATTTATAAAACATTAATTAATAAGATAGTACAATATATAATCTATTAACAAATTATATATACACAGTATCACTGTATCAATAACTAATACAATATCTTCACTATATAGATTTTTTTTGCTTTCATAACTTTGAATTCAGTTAGAAAATAAGAATAAAAATCAGTCAGAGTAATCAGTAGCGGTTTCTGGGGGTCTCATACAGGGTGGAAGATGTTGTAGAAGCTCCTGCACGTGGGAAAGCTGTAGTTTGGGTCGATTCTCTTCAGCCCCCTGACGGTCAGGAACATTCCGATGGGAGAGCCGAAGGCGAAGAAGGTCTGAGGATGGAAGACCAGCTGTGGATAGTTGATGGACACCTGCGGGGTGATGCAGGACAGTCAACACAAACTCTAACAGCACAGAAACAATAATATACTACATAATAAAGAGAAGCAAGGATATTTGTGACATTTACTGCGCATCCAGCTTCTCATTTTATATCCTTCTATAATCAGATCTGAATGTCCATCTCCTCCTTATTGTTTTTAATGTGGTCTTTAAGAGTTCTCCAGGCTTCCTGAAGGAATTTCAAAGACACTCCTTTTTAGTCCAGTCCCTGAACCTGACACGTTTTGGAGGAATGTTTTTTGTTTGCTAGAAAACACAATGACCTACGTATGAATCATTCAAGCAGTGTTGATGTAAAAATTATTAGGATGTAATAGACCATCATTTGCAAACTATTTGTATTCTGACTGGTTGTGCTTTGCACAAAAATTTGTCCAGACTGAAATGTGGAACATAGTATTTGGTTAAGTCTGAATGGGTGGAGCAAAATTGTTATAAGATGAAAAGGCGGGGCTAAACTGCTATATCCTGAATGGGCAGGACTAAACTGGTTTAGGCTAAATGGATAGTGCGGAACTGTTGTAGGCTACAAAATAAATAAAAATTTAACATTCATATTGAAGTGTGTTGAGATCACAACCTTTATTACCAGCCTGTATAGAAGATTTAAATGTTTAACCATTTTTAAACAAAATAGATTTTCCATGATATGGTACCTTAAATTCTGGAGAGCACTCTAAAAAAGTTACTGCTACCTGTCCAATGCCAACGTCGAAATGCTGGTAGTCCACGGCGCTGGTGGTGGGCGGGCCCTCCTGAATCAGGTTGTGGAGTTTGAAGGAATTCTGGGAATGTTTTCCAGTTTGGGGTGGTGCCTGCAGCTGAATCAGCAGGAGAGGATGAGGATCAGGATGAGAACAGACTTTCTGAAACAATAGAGCCCAACAGAGCTTCCCAATAAACACCCCGCTGCGCCGCAGAGTCTCAGAGGAAACCTCATCGCGACCTTCTGTGACCTCTCACTACAGATGTCAAGGTGGTCACGTTCTCAGTTACCTTGCACTTCTTGATGTAGTTCAGGATCTTCTTGCGGGGGCCAAGTGGGATTCCCAGCTCCTTAAGATCATTTTCAGAGCACAGCATCTAAAAAACACACAGTCTGAGGATAAAGACAGCCAGTACCACATCAAAAAATATTATCTAACACACTCAATGACTTTCACTGGGACTAATATTTCTCTCTGTTTAACCAATGTGTGCCCTACATGGGCTGGCACCGTGTCCAAGGGTGAGCCCCTGCCTCGCGACCTTGGGACAGGCTCTGAGTCCCTGCAAGGCTTGGAAGGATCAAGCAGTTACAGAAAGTGTGTGAGTGAATAATTCTGCTCCCTGTTTAATGAAAGTAATACTGACTATATCTATAATACCAGAAAGACATTGGCAGAAATTATCATTATAGTCAACTACATGTTTTACACATGCACACACTGTGGCACACTGTATTATATGTCATTCATAGACAGATTTTAGTGGAGCACTGAGCTGAAGAGTTTATAGTATCAATTCGATACTGATTTGAACTACATCACTGACATGTTCATGTTCATGTTCTAAAGCTGAGCTGAAGACCCACCAGAGCCTCCACGTCCACTTGTTCTCCCTGCAGAACACGGAGATGCTCCTCCAGTCCTGAGTTCATCAGCACCTCTTCCAGGCTCTCGCAAGGACTGGAGGCCAGATCGGGGGAAGAGCCTGAATCCTCATTCTGCTCTGCTGCCTGAAGATATGCAAGGAAAAAAACAGTTCGCTCTGTATGATGTTCAGCAGTAATGATCAAGTGAGTCACATGTACCACATCACCATTAAAATCATCCAGTATTTAAGCAGACACACTAATTATGATCCCATTATTAACTATTTGAATATTATATATCTTAAACATAGCCACAATGAAATACATCAGTTAAAAATACTACTTTTATTAAATTGTCCTCATATAAGCATCAGCATAAGCATGACAAACCTCATCTGAGTTTTCTGATCCCGTCTTCTGGTTTGTAAGGAGGTCAAACAGGATTAAGGAGCCTATAGGAGGCATAAAAACACATCAGATAAACAATGAAGGAGAAAGCTTCCACTCTCACTACCATTACATGATTCATTCAAAAATATAACATCTCTGTGGGGACATGCATGTGTGAGTAAATATAAAGGGAACACATATCTTTTCTTACTTATGTAAATAGTAGTGCATGGTTTACTCAGTTTAACATACGGAGAAACAGTACAGAAAATGTGGCATTATTTTTGAATCGGTCATATGTTTACTTCAGTGAATAAACAATCATTCTGTATTAAAAGTTGCAAAATTGTCTCCATGTATTAATATAAATCTCTGAATGTAAAGATCTCCGTTAATCTCCAATAACCTGCCGTGCTGATCTGCAGCTAGGAGTCTTAGAATTATTCAGTGTTGAACGTCCCAGAATATGTCAGGTGGCGCTGCCCCTGCCCCTACACACTGAAGTGTTACATGAGGTGACCATAGAAAAGAAGACAATGCAAAGTGATAATGTCTCATTATCTAGCTGATAATTTATCCACTAAATGAATGACCTTCATCGCAACAACAAGACCCTCGGCAGGAGCTGGGGTGCCAGCACTTTTATATAAAACTAAGTTGGTAGATTCAGGCCGGAGCCACTGACCCAGACTGTGTCCAGACACTGACACGCCTCCACTGAAGTCTGGGTGCCTGAGCAGGAAGATGCTGTGCAGGCGGTTGATCTCGGAGGCTACAGTGTCCACGATGGTCTGGCAGTAGGTGGGGCTGTTGTAGAAGAACAAATCCAAAACCGTGTCATTGCTGAACTGCCTCAGGCGGCTGATGCTGGGCAGAGTGATCCGCTCGATGTCCCTATTAAAGCAGAATTCAGTTAAAAACAAAAAATCCTATAGAGTATTAATGTTAAGCCCCACTTATTCCTTTATATTTTGCATTAAAGTACCTTGTTATTACAACAAAACTATTTGTACAACAAAATCTTTGGCATATTGAGTAGGTATTGAGTTCTTCCTGTTTATTGTTCTTTTCAGTTACTGTTGAGTTTATTGCACGTGTACAGGTATTCCACATTCAACAATGTTTCTTTGTGTTTTAAATTGTTCTTGTCACGTCCAAACATACTCGTATTTCTGAAAACAGATTTTCCATTTTAGTTTTTGTAAAGAAACAAATTCTTTTCAAAAACAATAAAACAATGTCATAACCATTCCATAACCTTAAACAGTGTGGCAATGGTGACCAATCACAAGCCTTGGAGGGGGGACATTACTGAAATTGGTATTGTCCTAAATGGAACACTGAATTTTTGCACAAAGTGGAACTGACTGACTAACATTTGATTATAACAGTGTGTAAAAAAACATATGCAAACTACAACATAGTATATTTATAACATATATAACCAATCTATGACTGCCTATATGGCTAAAAAACTGCAAACCCTTGTGCGAACTCTTCTAATTTGGTAAAATCATCAGAGAGTGACAGGTTACACACCGCAGAATCTCGCAAATCTTCAAAAATCGCAACTTTGGTCGGAGTTTCCAAAAACCACTGTTTTCAAGGACCCAAAACACTGTTTACGCATGGACAAAAGTCTTTTCAGAAATACCCGTGTACATGGGACATTGCCTTAGGCTGGTGGTGAAACAGACTATGACCGCCTGATGTCTTTCTAATGTTGAGGTTTTGTTTTTTTTTTATCACAAAGGTGCGATGCTACGCTTTGATGGAAAGTAGTCACATGCATAACCGTGGGTCTGACCTGTCCACTCCTGTGGTCTCTCCATGTAACACTCGGTGCCAGTTGACGGGCAGGAACTCCACACGTCCGATAGCGTTTTGGTCCTCGGCGGAGCTGAAGTGGCTGCTGATGAGCGCCAGAGACGCGCTGCGGAACTCATTGACTGTAAAACACAGCAAACAAAAAATCAATTACTCAAAAACATTTGAAGAGTTTTTATGAAAATATTCTATATTTTATATTTTTTTTATTTTGTGTCTGTGCAGTCGAAACGTAGGCAATCAATAAAGGGTTCGGATTCTTATTCTGATTCTCAAGCATTAAGGCACAGCATCAAGTAAACCTTTAAAACCTCCAACAGTTTAAAAAAAAAAAGGAAAGTGAGGAGAAACGTGTCCAGATATCTGATGGACCATGTGTGAGGTGGGAAGGTGTATGAGCTCACCACACTGGACTATTCCTCTCAGCCGCAGGTCGCAGGCAGGTCCGATCCCATGCACCATGAACACCAAGTGATCCACCGTCTCCGGCTCTCCTGCAAAACACAGTCGACCGCAATCAGTGCTCACAGCTATTTATTTCAGACCAGTTCCGTGGAAAATATATAAACACCAGCTTTTAAACCAGCAGTGACGCTGAAAGTCACCACCTTCTTATTCCGTTCAACTTTGAAAGCTCTCTCAATGCTAAAACTAAAGAAACCATCGCTTGCAATATAGAAAATATTGTTTTGTTTCAGTCATTAACAGTATGCTAATATATATTAATGACAGATCTTTTCTGGGGTGGGGCCTGTGTTCCAGTGGGTGGGGTTTCTCACCCTGTGGGATTTCCAGTGGAATATTCTGGATTCCTCTCTTCAGGCTCCTGGTCTGACTACGCTCGCTGGGGGATGGAGGGAAATCTCTGCAGAAGTCTGGGTGCTGAGTCATCATCTGAGAGAGAAAATACACACACATCTCAAAATATTCTTCCTGTAATAAAAGATCAGGACCTGGACAGTCTATTTGACATTAGTTTGACTAAATCTTTGATCAGCACATTTTGGTTTAAATGACTGAAATGTATAAGAGATGAATAAAGATAGCGAAGTTGACACTGGGCACATTCACACAAATTATGCATTTTGTGCATTACACAAATTATAATATAAATATACAAGTTTGTTCGTGTATATGTATGGATTTTGCACCACGCAGGGTTTGCTACCAGCACGTTGCTCATTTCCACACAATGGAGCGAATTTTCAAATTAAACTATTTTTCTGCTCCTAGGAGGAGCCCGTTGGACTTTATGGTTGGAAAAGGCAATGAATTATGAAGAATTTTGAAATCTTTCTGGTCCACAAATCTATCATATGTCAAGAAAAAAAAGGGAAAAAAAAAGGAAAATGTACAATAAGGTCCCTTTAAAAACACTTTAAACAATCAGGGGCTTTAATTGTTAAAGATGAAAATAATTAGACTTTTTTTGAATTACATGAAGACCTCGATTCATCAGAACTGGACCTGGACCCTGGCCCATACCTTGGGGTTGTGAAGGATGACTGTCTCCCCCGTGGGAAGCTCCAGGTTCCTCTTCCACTCATGCAGAGTCACAGCGATCATGTATGCATCCTGTTAAACAGATCAGAGTTCAGGAAAAAAGCTCCTGCTGGACCCATCACTGATCTGAAACCAGTTCTATCACTCCCTGGAAATGTATGCCTTTTCTCATTCTACAGTTTTTTAAATATTGGCATGGCTCCAATGCCAAACCATTCTTAAATATCTGGTGCAATGTGCTTGTATTCACATTATTGATCAGTTGATCATGGCTATGGCAGCCAGAACAAATCAGTCTTACATGGCGCAAAAGACACAGCACACTCATAAACGGCATGATTGCTATAAAACGAATGTTTGGCGACCTAAAATAGTCTATCACTCTGTCCTCAGCATGTGGAGTGTGTGGGGAGTGTGTGCATGTGTGTGTGTGTACCTCCAGCAGAGCGCTGATGTCCTCAGTGTGTGGAGTGTAGTTCATCTCTTTACTGCCTTTATGGAACCAGGAGCAGCGCCGCACCTCCGAGGATGTTTGGTCCCAATAAACTGCATAACGTCGCCTCTCCTTCACACACACATCGTACCGTCTGCCTTCTGTTGCCACAATGACTTCTCCTTCAGTCCCACCAACTAAACACACACACAAATATATACAACATTATTTCTAAAAAGTTATACAACATTCTATTTTTGGTAATTGAAATTTATTGACTGTATAAATAGAAAATTAATGAATGTAAAAGTGTTAAACTCCATAATAAAAGTCCCCCTGACCGCGGGCGAGGGCCTCCTCGAGTCTCTGCGAGTCCTCCAAGCTGAAGGGCTGCCAGCAGTCCCGGCCATCCGTCTTCTGGTTGTAGAACCAGTGATGCTGAACCGGTTCATATGGCTCAGGGGGTTCGATCATGATCCAGTCAGGACCACCGCCTCCTCCCGGACCTCCAGGACCTGAAACACAGCCGACATGTCATCCTTACAGTCTGAGAATATAGGGTATCCATTTATCTCAAACGCTCACATATAGGACCAGGAGAGCAGGGAAGCACATCTAAATCTTTTAAAATACTTTTCTGGAGATTGAAGCTTTTTTGGTCCAAAAAGGGCTTCAAAAACCTGAAAGGTTTGTGTGACTTCACAAAGAGGGAAGAAAGTGGGCAGGGCCTCGGACTTTAAACCCACCATCACTATTAGCTCTCATATTGTTATGGATGTTTTTTTATAAATGGGATTGGAAACATTCTTTTTGCATGTTATTGTCATTTCTTTATTACTTTCTCTATGTGAGAAGTCGGCTGTGGCTTATTTTAAACTAAATGTTAAATTATTATTATTTTTTATTAAATAACATTGATTAGATGTTAATAAGGTCAGTGATTGCAAAAAACAACAAAGAAAACACCGTTATAATAAAGGTCAAGCCTGAGTTCAGACAGGTCCAAGGCATTGGAGACTGAGATTAAGAGCCTAAACAAAAAAAAAGTGGAAACATTTACATAAATACTTAAATCCAGTCACAGCCACTAATCACTAAAGGCTGTCTGACCTGCTAAACTGCAGCACAGAACACATTAAAGTGGGACACACATACACACACACACATACACACACACACACACACACACACACGCACGCGCGCACACACAACCTTTGCCCTGCATGACTGGTTTCTGACACTGTACGAGTCAGTTATCTAGAACAAGTTTCACAATATATCATCCTCCATTCAATATCAGTCTCTGCTTTACTTATATCACAGAAGACTAAAAAATGCAGTCTCTGACTAAAAAAAAGTCTCTGACCAATGACAAGTCTTTCTGACAGGGTGACCCATCACAGAGTCAGTGGGTGTTCTGATGAATCAAAGTTTTCATGTAATCCAACAAAATTCAAATTTTTACCCCATTAATGTGTTGGTGAATTGGTGCATGAGTGGGCGGCGCTAAACTGCTGTAGCCAAATAAAATGTAAATGTGCTCGTTTTGTAAATTCACAAAAAATATTAGTTGAAAATGTGCTGTTTTTGTTTTTCATATCTGGACTGTATGGACAGGAGAGGTAAAAGAACAATTTGAAACAATATTTACACATTCTTAAGTATTTTTAACTCCATAAAAGCAATGATTTGTGCTCTATTATATCTTGAAAGGCATCGAAGTTGCAATATGTAGCAGTACAATGTCAGTACTGATATCAGGCAAAATACAGAAGTAAGACCTGAAGGTTGTTCTGCTGAGTTGTTGTGCATCCCTAAAAATAGATTTAAAATGTGACACTGCTGCTTTTAGTCTGTACTGACTGACTAATCCTCAGAAAAACTAAACATCCTGAAACACATTGTTGTATGTGGGCTGATAAGTCAATGTAAAACATTTGTTTTCAAACAGGCATTGATAAATTAAGAGCGCAGGTGATTTCGGCTCAAAAAAAAAATTATTCTGGAATTAGAGACCTCCCCCTGGCTCTGTCACTCAGCTGAGTTCAGCTCTCTGGCCTACTAAAAAACATCCTTGGAGGTTGGGCAAGAGGGTCTGAGCACCAGGTCGAGGGTCAGAGCCCTCACTACAAGCACAACACGTCACAGCGGGGTATTTTGGCTCTTACACAATAGACTGTAGCTCATGAGATCATCAGATGTTTGATATTTGACCAAGTAAGACAAAGGGCCAGTCTGAGGAGCAGAGAAATATTTTAGATAACCAGGGGTTCCTCAGGGGATCTCACATTATTTAACCCAAGACCACAGATGAAGCTAATTGATGGGGTTTAAGTTTCCACTACCATTAATGCCAGTGCTAAAACTAATTAAACAAACTTCAGAGGCAAACATGTTAGAATAGTCAAATAAATAGGGGGATAAATAGGTGGTAAACATTTAATCAATTTGAATCCAAACAATTTCTTTAAGATCAAACTATTACTTTTTAACTCATTGACCACATTAATCCCAAAAGTATCCATTTAAGCCATGAGAATTGTTTAATATGTTAGACTACTTTGGGGGTAACTATTTAACCATTGTTTTAAACACAAACTACTGATTTAAGCTCAAACCATCACTTTAAGCAAAAACTGCAATTTCAGTCCAATACGATTGTGAGGACTCTTCAGTATCAATCCAGTCTACTGGACCAGTCTGGCTTTTGACTAACAGATCTGTCTGGAATGCAACCAAACAATCAAACAAAAAAACAAGCAGTATTTCAAGGCTATTTCAGAGAGTAAATAAACACCAGTCTCCTAAAAACAGCCTCCTTACTCCACAGATTAATAAAATAAACAGAGTAGTAAGATAAACAGCTGCTGTGGCTTTGCCCAAAACACTAAATTATTACAATTTTTATAATATTATTATTACAGAGGTGAAATCGACCTTCACTCGCTATATACAGAGCACATTAATATAAATACAG
>JBBMFX010571759.1:0-14764 GCA_037832545.1 Rhabdalestes septentrionalis | reverse complement strand
CACATACACACACACACACACACACACACACACACACACACACACACACACACACACACACACACACACACACCTCTAAGGTTCATGATATACTCAAACTGAAATGTATGCACATGCACACAGGCACACTTGGCAGACAAAGCCAGTGCATTAATAAATATGATCATTTCCGTTTTTCTTTTTTTTAACACACCTCTCACAACCGTGAGGCTATTCAACTGTCACTCGAATCTGCATTGTACAACTGCCACTTAATAACAGTAATAAAAGCAAGCGTCATTATTAAAGTGTAATGATTACACAAATTAGTATTAATTAGCAAACACAATTTGGACCATAGAAAAACATGAGCACATGCACACAAAGAAAACCTATTGAAAATGAGATCTACTAAAACTACTATTTACTATCTCTTGAAATATGTGAGAATAAATAAAGATTACTTTGACAGCCAAGAGGACAGAGCAAGGGATTACCATTGACTCATTCCTGGCTTAACACAGATAGTTGCCTGGAAAAAAGCTTCAAAAGAAAAAAACTCAGAAAGTAAACAAACACAAACACAAAAAACAAATAGCCCCACGATATGTGGGAAGGAATATTACACAAAGAATATTACACTGGAAATGACAACAGAAATACATGGGGGAGACAAGTGTGGCTGATGACCTTAAGGGAGACTGGAAAGTGACAGATGAATGGGAAGGAGACTGGAGGGTGACAGATGAATGGGAGGGAAACTAGGGAATGACAGGCAAGCTAGAGAACAGTTATATGACAGGCAAGCAGGAGAACAGGGATATGAGCGGTATGAATGTGAGGGGTATGGCCATGGGGACCAAGACAAGCACCAAACCAAAAATGTCTGTGGGAAAAAAACTAAAATGGGAATAGTGACAGTTATAAAAAGTTCATACCTTGGAAAACTGAAAACAGGGCATAAGAGATCATGATAAAGAGAAAGACAGACATGTCTCCAAAGAAGCAAGGGGAGCTGGAGGGCCTTTCGACGAGCTGGCAATGCTGGGCTGTACTGTGAGACCATGCCTCCACTCAGCATCTTCCACCAGGTTGTCCATCAATGGAAAGAATAATAATAAGAGCACAAATAACCTGCTACTGTAATAGCAGGATGCCTGTGAGTGTGAGGCCTTCCTCTAGATGTGCTGAGAGACATTTGCCTTCACCATCCTTAATTACTTTAGGTAGATTTGGTGTGTATGCACTGTTGGAAGCGTAAAATGACATGGCAGCAAGGACAATCACCCACCCCCAATAACCAGGATAATGATGATTGAGAATGCTTCAAAGTCTGCTGCAGAAAACAAACTCAGATTTATAAGATAGTCAACACTGGATATTGGTGTCCATGACCTGGTCAGGAATACCAAGCTCTAGAACAAGTATGGAACCTTCATATGTATAAAGTCTGTCCAGAAATTAAAGAAGCCCCAGTCTATACATTGCACATGGATTTGGGGTCACCTTAGAGAGTCTTACCTGTGTTTGAAGAAAATGTTTCTAGGCCATTGAAACTAAGGCTCAGAGCATGTAATCAATCATGTAGAATACGTGAGTATGATGGTGTTTCACATACCACATTCACAATGGAACAAAACAGAATTCTTGATGATGACATCATCAACCCCAATTTAACTATTCCCAGGGAAGCCAGATGACCTACATCAATCCTTTGAAACCATGGGTTCTAATATTTTACCTGCCTGAAATTAGTCCATGAGATCCTGGAGGAACGGGCCCTGTTGGCAAGGAGAAAGTGACTCACCTAAAAAAAAAAACAGTGTCTGGTTCAACAGACTTTGACTACGCAGAAACCCCTGAGGAAGAGAAATCTTACATTGTGCTGAATAATAAAAACCTTGAAGAATGAGTTGAAAAAATTGTTCATGGTAAGGCGATCACTCAGAATATCAAAAGCACGCAAGACTTTTCACTATATTAATGTTTGTTCTAGGCATTTAGGAGATGCTCATATCCAGAGCGACATATATCAGTATATCGGAACCACCTTATCCTGGTTTAGATCATACCTGACACACTGCTATCAGTTAGTAAGTATTAACGGGGAATCCTCAGCACCCACCAAAATAAAATATGGTGTCCCACAAGGTTCAGTTTTAGGACCTCTTTTATTTACCTTGTACATACTGCCCTTAGGGATGATTATTTGGAAACATGGGTTTAGCTTTCACTGCTATGCAGAAGATACACAGTTTATATCTCTGCAAATCCCGATGAGAAACTTCGATTAAATAGATTAGGGACTGCATTAAAGATATAAAAGACTAGATGTCACAGAAATTCCTCTAAATCAATGCAGATAAAGTCCTCCATATGGGTCTGAAATCTGCCAGAAACAAACTGTCAGATCTAATGTTGATCTCACTGGTTCCTCAGCCTCTCCAGGCTAACCTGTAAAGAACCTTCACAATGGATCCCGATCTTTAATTTGACACTCATATATGTACCTTTACTAAATTAGTTCTCTGTAATCTATGAAACATTTTTAAGTTAAGAAGTGCATCATGTCTCCATGATGCAGAAAAACTAGTCCAAGCCTTTAGTACCTCCAGTCTGGATTATTGTAACAGCCTTTTGACAGGCTACTCAAACAAAAACCTAAATAAGCTTCCTTATTATCCAAGCTATATTGACGTCCGATCAAATTTGTATTGACTACAAAATTCTACTAGTGGCATATAAAACCTTTAATGGCCTCACACCCGATTACCTAATTGAACTTTTCTCTTACTATGAACCTCTGTGCACACACAGATCTCAAGGTGCTGACTATTTACTTGTTCCTAGAATTATGAAAGCTTCATCAGCGAGAACAGCATTCTCATATATAGCCCCCGAGCTCTGGAATACTATACCATTCCACATTCTGGACTCAGACACAGTCTCAGTTTTAAGTCTAGGCTAAAAAAATACTTGTTTAGTCAGGCTTTCTGTATTTAATTTTTCTTGTTAGATGGAAGGTGTAGAGCTGGGAAGTGGTGGGCACAGTGATCTCAAGTAAACTTGGACAATGGTGTTGTTGCCCCACCACTCCTCATGTTTGTGATGGAAGAGTGTAGGTGCACCGGTGTCTCAGGGTGCTCTCACGCCCATTATACCCCCGGTTCTGCCCTTCATAGCTAGGCTGCTCAAGATAGAAATACCAGAATCATAACTTGCACTCTTTATAAATATTAGCAATGCATTGTAAATTACAACAGAACAAACTCTCTCCTCCCTTTTCTCCGAGTGGAACTGCTGCACATTTGCCGGACTGATCTCCAAGGGAAATCTTCCTGGACTGACCTTGGCCCCACTTGAGCCCTTCCTCAAGCTGGGATATCACTGCGAAAAGCTCCAGTGGCGATTGTTGCTCCTGATTCTGATGTTTATGGACTACAGATTCTCAGTTTCACTTCCAATATTATTATTTCTCTGGGCACTTAGTGAAACCAACTCTGTTAGGCATAGAGGGCCTATCTTTCTGTAATCTTATTAATCAAGACCCTCTATTGTTACTTATCTCCAAAAAGATTACCTTTCCTTTCTACCAGGGTTGACCTGAGGATGACGGGTCCTCCTTTTAAATCAGTTTCTCCTGAGGTTTCTTCCTCCAGCTGAAGGAGTTTTCCTTGCCTCTGTCGCATTTGGCTTACTCACTAGGGGCTTGGACCTGGACTCTGTAAAGCTGCTTTGTGACAAACTGGTTGTAAAAAGCACTATATAAATAAAATTGAATTGAATTGAATTGAATATCAGCCATACAGTCTGAGATGTGTGTCGATACCTGATTATTACTGTGGAACCCCAGTGGACAATCTTCATGGGGCAGACTATGAGCCATGCCATGCAACCTGGTACTTCTGGTCTTCAAGGTAGAATGCAAACCATTGGCTGTGCCAGATATTCCAAGGTTAAAGAGAGTAGCCAGGAGGATCTAATAGTAAACCATGTTGAAGGCTGCAGAGGGTCAAGAAGAATCAGAGCAGAAGAAATGTTGACTGATCTAGCTGCACAAAGTCCTTTAGTGATAGCTAGTAGTGCAATATCAGGAGAGTGCGCAGCATTAAACCCAGACTAGCGAGGGTTCTTAAGCTTAAGAAGTGTTAGATATAGGGAGCCATTGATGATGTAGGCGATGTGTAGGATTAGATTTGATTAATTACCCACAGTTAGACAACAAACGTACCTTAGTAGTCAGTTCCTTGTTTTAGTCTCCGGGTAAGGCAGTATTTATTTCATTCCCTGTTTCTGACATGCTTTAAAAACTCTGGAAGTAATACAGATGGATCACACTGTTTTAATGTAACTTGCTTACAATCTAGAGGGGGAGGGTATAGCTCCCTGAAATAATAATGTGAGCTAGGATAATGACTTAATACATATGCTTCTGCAAAGTATTGTTTTACGCTTCTTCCTCATGACTTGAGGCAGAAATTTCTTCTTATTCGCTTCTGGCTGCTCCCGATTATGGGTCACCACAGTGAAACAACTGTCTTTATTTCCTTGTACTAGGGGGTCCTGGTGTTCTCCAGGGCATTGGTGGATTGTGCCGGCCTGGCCACTGGGGTTTCTGGCCCTGCTACATGCTTTAGCAGCCTTACTACTGGCTTTAGCAGCTCTGCTCCACCACCTGCCTTAGGCTCTGGCACTAAGCTACCTGCCTTAGCTTCAGGTGCTATGCTATTGGCCTTAGCCTCGGGCAGTAGGATACCAGCCTTAGCCTTGGGCGCTATGTTACCAGCCTTAGCCTCTGGAGCTGAACCACCTGCCTTAGCCTTGGGTGCTATGTTATTGGCATTATTGGGCACTACGTTACCAGATTTAACCTCATATGCTATGCTCCCGGCCTTAGGCTCGGGTGCTATGCTATCAAATCATAGCCTCAAACCCACTAGTAACCCGTTCCAGGGCCTCAAACCCACTAGTAACCTCCTCTAGGGCCTCAAACCCTCTAGTTACCTCATATAGTGTAACTTGGAAATGGAGCTTCAGTGCTGGTAGCTTCCTTGGAGTAGTCACCGACTGCATCCTCCTTGGAACAGATTCATCACTTGGGTGTGGTGGTTTGTCACTCGAGAGCAGCTCTGGAACGCAGCTGCTACATGGGGTGATGAGACAGGCCGCTTAGCCTCGTGCAATGAGACGGGCTAAGTATCTTGCAGAGCTGCTGTTGGCCGATGGCCGTAACCAAATTTGTGAGCAGCCCTGCGAGCTTGTTCAACTGGCCCTGCTTTTCTTCAATGCACTGCTTGAGAGTGCTCGGAGCCAGTGGGAGGAGCGGAAGAGTACCAGGGGTTCCTTCCCTCATGGCCATAGGCAGACTTACAGTCAGGCGCAGAGGCAGACTTCCATTGTTCAAGTAACTTTTATTTATTAGCAAAACAAATATTACGCTGACTTTCACATTGAAACATTTTTGCAGAAACACCTTTGTTTATATTTCAGATCTAAATAAAGAGTGGAGCTGTTTATCAATCATTGCCTCACCAGGTACACAAATGCTGCCCAAATGAGCCGATGCAAGAGGAGTCTTTTGTTGTGCCGAAGAAAAGTCTCCAAATGGGGATGTGGCCAAAGGGAAAGTAGGTACCATCCTCAGAGCTCTAGACTTTTGGACAAAGCATTAGTATTGGGATCAAAAACATGAACTTTGCCACTCACATTGCCATCACTTGGTCCCTTATATACTGCCTCCTCTTCTCCTTGTTGAAAATGAGTTTAAATCAGCTAACAGGCTGCCCCTCTGATGGTTGTGGATCCAACCTAGAGGTGCGGAAGGTGTGTGCTCTTTTCAGCACCTCGGACCAAGCTTACCAAGGAGATCCTGCCGTCCAACTTAGTAGGGCAATCAGCCCATTGTCACATAAATTACGGCTTCTTAATGAAAATATTTTTGTGGTCTTACATGGTTTTCTTTGCTTTTAACAGTATTAATTTTGTGTATCTACTGCGTCCTTATATTTACTTATGTATATATCTGTACTCATTGTGTACATACATACTTGCATATTTATAAACTTAGTGTACATATAGTTTACATAAACATATGTGTATATTATTTTCAATTCAGATGTCCATATTTATATTTCTACATTATATAGTGTACATTTTATAATGTACTGTTGGTGTAGTATTTTTTTTAATTACATAGTATTGTTTTCTTCATTTTGTTGCTTTGATTGTTCACTTTCTGCTGTGACAAAGCAAATTTCTCACATGTGGGACTAATAAAGTTTTATCTTATCTCTTATCCTATCTTTTGCGAATGTCAATTTTGTAAATGAAATGTTTTCAATGAATTTGCCTTAATTTGGCTTTATGTCTTTTATGCCTTCTTCTGAATAAACATTTCATATTTCTCTGACACAGACGAAAATGACTTTTTTTATTTTAACACACTATTAATTCTAACATTGTCTCCTGTTTTGCACAATGTATTTCCCTCAATCTGACCTTGAGCTTGTGTGAATGCCATTTCAGAGAAGGTGGGGGTCTTCAGATAAAGCCACTACGAACATTGCCTTTGACCTCTGCATTTTCTTCCTTGCACCTGCTCAAATCCTAAAAGTACACCTGTCCAACCTGTTTAAAAAAGAGTATTATAGAGTCTTTCTCTCAAACACACACACATACACCCACACTCAGAGCAACCACCCACCCCCCACGCACACACATTTTACAGGTTAGGAACGGTCACGCAGATAAGAAACCTGGTCTGTAACTTTAAATATGAAGAGAGACTCCATAACACTTACAGGTGCACTTTTGGGCTTTAAGCTGGTGTGTTAACCATCACATTTGATACACACTTGCCTCACTTCAAATGATTTTGAATATTCTTCCCTGCTAATTAATAACTTAATCAAGAGACTGGTAAATGTAAAGCTCAATTAACAAAGCTGTTGGAGTAATCATTAACCATGATGGGCCATCAGTTCTATATTAGTTTCAGCTTAGGCACAACCTTTTGTGCTTTGTCACAATTTTGATGCGGTGCTGCCTTCTAGTGGTTATCATTAAGTTGGTTAGAAAAAAAAAATTGCTGAAAATTGCTGGTGTGATACATGAAATGATTATTTAGAAGAAATATCAGTGGTATATTATGATTAATACTACCTTTATCAGAGGCACAAAAATATTTTTGACAGAACAATGTCATTCTATGTTATGTTATTCAATAAAATTTTATATTCAAAATTGTTATACATCACAATTCTAGAATTTCAAATGTAACACTTATACATATAAACACATGATGCTCCAATGATTGAAGTCAGCAATAACAGAGTGAAATATTTCTCGTCTATAATTCTCATACTGAGTATGTATTGAGCTCATGTGATTATTTAACATATTGCTAAGCGGTTTCACTCATTATAAAATTATGCCACTGGGAGGTAATTTTGCTTGTCTGAGGAAATATTGATATGACAGTGGTATGACATCTCTCAAAAAAATGATTTGAAATGAAAAAAAGTTTATAATAATCTTATATTTTAATAAACTAACCACAATACACTTACCATAGTATCATAATATAAGATTTCAACTAGCTTTCCTAAAAAATTATTATTTGCCTGAAATTAATGAATTGTGGAAAGGTCTTCCACACATTTCCAAGGCTTTCTTGCGGAGTAAGGCAGATTTGTCAATCAAATAACACGAGATTAGGCCACAATGTATCTACAATCATATTTCCAAATCGTCTTATTTTTTTAAGCTTAACTAAGTATTTTAAGCTGGTGTTATTGACTTTATTATGGTTTTGTTGCAGTTTATCGTGTATGCTTTTGTGGTTTTGTTCCTTGGAATACACAGTTTATTTTTTATCCTGGAGACTGTAAGTGTGTTGTTTTGTGTCTGTTTATTACATTTTTACAGATACAACCAGTCTCAAATGAATCATTGCAATGTATGCTTTTCCGAGTTGCCTTTTTTTTCCTAAAATTAAGTTTCATGTCATATTTATGCAGAAGTATAGACAATATAGAAATGGTTCACAAACTGTCAAGCACCACTGTAATCTGTGCAGTCTAATAAGTTTGATCAGGATGGACAAAACCAGTGGTGTCCCCAAGATGGTACACACACTGAAACATGTGTAATACAGAACCTGTGATCATTTGAGGCAAACATAAAGGATCCATCTAGACCATCTAGGCCTATGATTGAGCAAATATGTTTTTTTGTCATTAGCACATTATGTGCACCAGAACAGTAACCAAACCTGGCGTTGTTATATGTTCACACTGCTGGTTAAACTGAAACTCACAGTGAAAGTTTGATTCTCCTTATCCCTGTTGCTTTTGTCCACACTGGTGGTCCCTGTTACTCTCATTAGAGCCAATAATCTCTGTCATACTGTTCATCAGGTATGCCTTGAAATGCCTCCAGTAGCTGAATAACATTTGAATTACCTTTAAATATTTGAAAACCAACCTAATATGTCTAAATAAGCACAGTTTAGTGCACCAGTTTAAAATCTGCCCTGAAGCACTTTAAGCTTGACTGCAGCCGATGTAACACAGGCTGGTCAAGTAGGGATGCTTGACTGGTTTCCAAATGGGGTAGTATAATATAAGCGTGCATTTCACCCTCTTCCATTATAGGGCAATTCACCCAAAGTACCCAGTGAATCTGTTTCCAATGTGTTTCCTGCTGGTGGACGCTCTTCTAAGTCCTCAGCATGCTGTTGATGCTAACTTAGGGACAGCTTCCCCAAATTCCTCTTCAGGTTCATTACTTTCCTTTACTCATAGATAGTGGGTCAGCTAGCAAATTCATTTCCCACTCCTGTATTTTCCCTTATTTCAGTATTCATGGTCCTACTACTGATTGGAACACTGGCACCATTATCTTCTGGTACCACCAAGCTGATAAACTTGATTTCCAGCAGTCAGAAATGTAATTTCTCAGTTACAACATTGGGCCAGCAGGTGTCAGTATGTCAATGCTTTCACAGGGTGGTTAGAGCTCCACTCCAGCCTTTAACGCAGGTCTATTAGGGGGATCAGCTCAGTGGTCCCCATTAACAAGCTCTACACGCTTGAGCTGCCGCACAGATGTGTGACAAAGTGGACTCAAACTAGTTTATTGACAGGGTATATAGGAATAATGTACACTATTGAGATAATTAACCAAAAGTACTGGTGCCTGTCTGCATCATGTGATGTAAAACAATCAATCCACTTGCCTTCCATTTGTGCTGTTATCGTAACCCCTCATGATTTGCCTGCTGGAAAAATACATCCCCAAACAGATCATGGTATTGGCATTTTTATAAATCTGCTGGTACACAATGGTTCTGGTGGTGAACTGATATTCTAAGGGATGACTTTTCATTTCCTTCGGCTGGCTTCCTTCTGCCTTGCAGTTGGGTGAGGCTCTTTTTCATTTATTTATTTATTTTAATGTGACATCTGACTGTGTCCCCCAGTTTGTATCCAGAATGTGGAAGGCCTTTTTCACCAAGCCGGGGGTCACCATCAGCCTGACCTCAGAGTTCCACTCCTGGTCGAATGGTCAGGCTGAATGTGCCTTTCAAGAGCTCTGCAGGTTCCTCCAGGGTTATTACTATAGGCGACAAAATGATTGGTACGAACACCTGGTCTGGTCATAATGCACCCAGAGCTCTTTGCGCCACTCTGAGACCAGCTTGAGACCACAGAGCATGCACCACTGTAGAGGTGGCTTTGGTATTGAACCCTTTAAAGAGGACAGAAAAATGTCTTCTTTTTACCTTCACAAACAACTGTCAATCACATCTGTGTAGTCATTTAATCTCACTTTGCTGTATTCAAGACCTGGGTTAGTATGTATGAATGTGTGAGGTACACTATTTCGGCAAAACATTCTAATTTTTCACATTACAAAAACTTTAAAGTGATCTCTATAATGCTACACTGTGGAAACTGATTATTTTAGTAATTTAATATGATCTTTCTGAGAGCAAAGCAAAGAAAGTTCCTTTCTCAAATAATGTACATTAGAGGGCAGAGTGGTACAAATTCCCCTTAATGATTTCATTAAACAATCTTCAAGAGCTACTTATAAATCCTGCAGAAAAGCACAAATACTGGATCTAGTCCTGGGGCTTCACCGCATTTATTAAATGCATCAGTTAAATGCCCCTGATCAAATGTATCAGCTAATTATCAAGCGTGTCTTTCTTAAATACTCAACAGCAGGAAAACCAATCAGTCATGTAATGCAGTGAACCTCACAGTCTTCAGTTTGACCTAATATACATAACAGATGCTGAATGTGCAGATGTGTGTATGTGTGTTTGTATGTTTGGCCTGGGGCTCTGTCATAAAAAGACTACTGACCTATTTGTGAAATGTAATTAAAGGATTATTGTTGGAGGAGCATATTTATCAAATTATCCACATTACAAGACAAAACCTATGATATATCATATTAATCAACTGTTTTGAGGTATGGTTACTTTTTGATTTCAACTATGGCTCCCAAAGCATCCAGTCTATAAATGACTTAGATGTGTCTTTCCCTCCTTTTAACATATCTGTGCTGTTTTTCTCCTTAGAATTTAGCTTTTTTCACACTGTTTTTTAGGTTTATGGTATAGCTTTTTATATATAATTTAAAGAGCAGGTTTGTGTATTTTTCATTGAGTGTTGTTCTAAACTGACTGGACAGAACAGTAATTACCTTTAAAACAAATATGTTAAGATATGTTTGACCAACATAAGCAATACAATCATAGTCAACACTAGAAAATGAATTAAGCTTGTAATGATAGCAGGTTAAGGCAGTTTCAATAAACGTAAGTTTCTTCCAACTTAATTGTGTGTGAATCCCCTCCATAAATGGTTATATAACCTTGTACCACAAAACAACTCAACTAAATAAAGATGACACGTATCCACCATGTACATGCGGGTACCTTCATCAGACCTGTCTCCTTCATTAACATGCACACCTCCTCAAAGGTACCTCTATCAACAGTCAATGAGGTTCCTTACATAATACTGTAACATGACTTGTGACATTATTTGGTACTTTTCCTTGTAGGGTTGAATCACTACAGTAGGAAAACAAGCGGCTAGGTGTGTTGCTAATTTAGCTGCTGCACAGTTCCAACTATTCAGTTATAAATAACCAGTGAGCAGTCTTTGCTGAGGGATCTGAGCTGAGGTAGAGGAGACAGGGTGCCTGGTGCTGAGGGCACAATAGAAGTCATAGGAAGGGCAGATGTAAGCCAGCGGGCGCCTGCTGCTAAGTGCAACATCCCTGGTGACCATCACTGAGAAGCTTCTACCACATTTTGGTTTGTGGTATGTTACTGCAAACCACTGGGCCTGTTCTGTTCAGCATAATTACTTGCATCTGGTTTTTCACTCAGATGTAGAAAAGAATCCCAAAGGACCTGAGGTGGTTAACTCGAATAGAGATGGTAGTGTGAAATTAATATGGCTTTAAACAGCCAGAGAAGGACTCCTGAGCTAGGTGTCTCACTTTATCACACATTTCTGTGTGTTTCTGGGTTCTATGTTTAACAGTTTGGTTGGCATATCATCTTTTTCCTTTCTCTTCCATTTTTTTCACCATGCTGCGCTCCACAGAAAGATGCATACACGCAGTACCGGCATCAAGGGGGGGGCATTTGAAGGCATTGCCCCCCCAGTGAGTCACCACACCCCACTTACGCACGCTCCATCACCCACCATCACAGGCTCCAAAATATTTTTTTGTATATCTAATTATTTTTATTAAATGTGTAAACATTCACAAAATTAATCAAGAGCAGTTTGAAATATTGTGTTGTAATATTGTGAATTCACTTGAAAGAATGTAGGCTAGTTGGTGCTGATTGGTTGTTGCTTTGGTGTTGCATTTGACTCCCTCCACCCCCCACCCCCAAAGTCAGTTAGGTGCCATCCCGGTAGATCTGCTCTGATGCCGGCCCTGCATACACGTACACACACATGTTGGCTATGGTCTCTGGGACCCATTCCTCAACATAAAGGCACTATGTCAAGACCGTAGGACCTTTCCTATGTCAGAAACACTTCCACATTGACCCTTCCATGTTGGCATGGTTTTAAGTCATTATTCTGTGTCTGATCACAAGAATGCTATTTCAAACACTCCTTAGATTGTGGTGTCCTTGCAAGTCACCAGTCTCTGCCTGTTTAAAGCAGTACTCATTTCACACTACCATCTTTGTTGGAGTATACCACCTCGGGTCCTGTGGGACTCTCTCTCTCTCTCTGACTTTCTTTCTCTCTCTCACACACATACAGATGCATTCACATTGTAATCTTTGGGCCCATCTCAAAAGAAATTCTCTCTTTCTCTCTCTCTCTTTACATATAATATTTGTTTATTATTTTACTCATCTCTGGTCTTTTCTACTAGCATCATGTTTGGCCAACGCCTTTTTAAGCATCATACTACAACATCATACTAACCTTATCCTCAGTAACGATTTGTTTTCCTAAAATCTTGAATTAATTGTGAAAACAGTACTTTGACTGCTGAACTCTAAACACAATTACTGCAGTTTCCTCTCTTTACTAATTGCACAAACACACAGTGCTCTGTCTCTAAACACAGTTATCATGATTATCCCTCACTGTGAATCCCCCCCCCCCAAATACTATGTCAACAAAGGGATATATTTGGAATTTACTTAAAGAACAACTTTTTCTACATTTTTGTTTCAACGTAACCAACTAGAGAAAAAAAAGAAAAGAATAAAAAGCAAAGAAACAGAAACTGAATTCCCAGACTGCAGATCTTAAAAAATTAATTGCTTGAATATGTGGATTTTCTTCATGAAAAATTGTCAAAATAAATTGTTTTTGTAAATATCTTGTCCTGTTTTGTTCCACTGCTATCATTTTCCATTTTGTTTCACATTATCCCGCAGTGTCTCGTCTTTGTTTACTTCTAAACCAATTCTGTTTATTTATATTTACGACACTACTTACTTTGTTTTAGTCTCTTACTCCACCTTTGCCCTGCCCTCCTGTCGATTACATTCACCTGCTTGTTTGTTACCTTGCCTCTTCCCAGACGTTTTGAGAAAGCCATTCTGTAGTTATATTACTCATAACCCTCTTATTGAAGGCTATATATATGTACAGGTAGCAGTTTAATTGAATGTGCCCATTTTGTGTTGCACCCTACCATGCCTTTAATGATTAATGCACCACTGCAATGATTCAAATGCATAAAGCAATATGACCAGAAATCATAAATGACCAGAAATCAAACCTTCAGTATTGCTCTTAACAATAATTTTCCACAACAGTTTAATTAGTAATAATGTATTTTAGTGTCTCTCTAACGGAGCAGATTATTTTTTATGCCCAAAACACAGTGGGCTACAAGAAAGTAATGCTTTAGGCTAGTTATCCTGTATTCACTCTCAATGTCCATGTCAACCAGAGGATGATAGGATCCCGTTTTGAGTCTTGATTCCTCCCAGTGTTTCTCCCCTCAGCTTCAGTTTTTCTTTGCATCTGTCGCCTTTGGCTTGTTCATTATGTGCTCGGACTCTTCAATAAATTCTCTAAAGCTGCATTGGGACATCATCAGTGGAAAAAAGTGCTATATGAATAACATTTCCTCAACGTTTCCTGGAAAATGAGATCTGCGCATTACCAGGGCTTTTTCTACCCTAGGCATTTCCAACAGTCCTAAATTAATTAACATTCTCAGATGGCATGTTTCTTTAATGTTGTTGTTACCATGCTGTCTGAGAGAAATGCACAGCAAGCATCTCATTTCAGATTGGGGGAAGTCTGCCGCTAGGGGCAAGGTTCTTTTCTAAAGGGTATAAAATCTCTCACACTTGATCTGAAAGACAAATAACCTTCAATTTTGTCAAAAAAGAGAACAAAGGGCTTAAAGCTCAATGACTTTGCAAAAGTTAATTTAGACATCTGATGTACGTTACAACAAGCCACCTGTAAAATCAAGCTGGCAATAGGTATTTGAGTAAGCAAGTGAGGTAAACTAAGTCCTTATTATCAGCTGAAGAAAGCTTATCCCTGGATGTAAATGGAATGATTCCTAGGAATGACTGAATGCTATTCGCGCTTTGAAATTCCACAGAAACACCCTAAAAACTTTGTAAGGACAACGGACTGATATTTGCTAAATATTTAATTACGTGAGGTTGAACTTTAATACCTTTGCACAACATAGCATAACATCAGAAACAAATGTTTTAAAATGTTTGTGAATGTGTTTATGCTCATGTTTTAAACTGTGTTTGAAAAAGCTCTACCTAAAACTGTAAATGCACAGCAAAACAATTATTTTTGAATGTAATCTGTCGCTTTTACTAATCTCATAGTAATACTCGGCACTCCTGAGAATTCTTAAGCTCCATATTTATAAAGCTAGACACCATTAGCTTTATGTGGTGGAAGTGATCCTCATTTTCAAATGCAGTCAGAGACTAGGTAAAAGCCCAGCTGACTGCATGAACATACAGTGTTGTTCACAACAATTAAGAAATTGATGCCATTTCTTCTTTGTCTCCAGAGACGACGGAACACATTTCATGAATGCCCTCTGCCCCCACACAGAACATTTGCACACGCACTCTCTTATTCCATCTCTCTCTCTCGCTTTCTTTTCCATCTTTCACACCAGGGGCGGAGCTTTGGGGTGGCTTTGGGGACTGTAGCCCCGAATCTCACTTCAAAAGCCCCAAATCTTTTTAAGCTTTTAAAAAATATGACAAACCTGACAATATATGCTG
>JBBMFX010571733.1:0-14766 GCA_037832545.1 Rhabdalestes septentrionalis | reverse complement strand
TTCTTCTTCTTCTTCTTCTTCTTATTATTATTATTATTATTATTATTATTATTATTATTATTATTATTATTATTATCGTCTGCTATTTTACTGCTCTGATTGTCTAGAATCCTTGTCTTTAAAGTGTTTTTTCTCAAAATTCAATCATAAAAAGTCCCACCGCTCAGCTCCCTTTGGGAAATTGTAATATTTGATAGATACAAAGTATGGAAATTATGAAAACATGTTTGAAAAGTGTTTGAAATAGGCTTTCAGATTGCGTCAAAATCTCAAAATGTTTAAATTCTACCATGTGAAGTGTTTTCCCAGAATCCATCACATTTGTTTGCGTTTCTATGTTTCAGTGGAAAAGTGCCAAATGTCATGACCACACAGCCTGTGTGTCTTTGTAACATTTCACTTGAACCCCAGAGCACGGTGTGAACGCAACCTCGTCGTGACCCTGTGATGGAGGAGAGCAGTGATGCAACAGTGTCTGTTCCATTAAAGACATTTCTCATGGCAGGTGTCATAATGTCATGAGATCAGACATGACACCAGTCACCGATAAGGTTATTATCACTGAGGAAAATCTGCTGTGTGTCATTACACATGTTTTATGACATGTTTGTGGCATGGGTATGTCAGATTTTGTATATTGGTATTTTCAGTAACACTTTTTTGAAGCGGTCTACATAAGGGTGACATGTAACTGTCATAAGAAATGAAATGACACATGTGATGCACATTAAGGACACTATAATGATGTTTATGACTGTTGCCATAATGTGTTATTCGGTTTTTGGACTGTCTAGGTTTGATCTTGACAGTCCAAAAACCGAATGGCACATTATGACCACAGTCATAAACATAATTAATGTGTCATTAATATGCATCACATGTGTCATTTCATTTCTTATGACAGTTACATGTAACCCTTATGTAGACCGCTTCAAATAAAGTGTTATTGGTTATTCAGTAAAGAAACAGTAAGTGCCTGATTCTCATGGTGCCTGATGTCAGAGTGAATACACGGTGAAATCTGGAATGTGTCATAAAGCTGTAATGACCCTGGACATCACGACACCTGTCCCAACGGTTAACGGTGATATAACTGGAAAAAATGTCACAACACATCTTCTCTGACATACTTGTGGCGAGGTTATGTCAGACTTTACGCTGGGCTTTGATGATGATAAATAAACAGTCAAATTAAATAAACAATTAAATAAACTGTAACTTAATGATGAATTCAAAAATAGTGTATTGCACACTTTTATTTTACTTTTAAGTAAAATGTTCACTTTTATTTAAGTACTGCTGTATGAAGAAAAATGCAATAATGCTTGGTTTGCAAACACTTTTTAACCGCAGTTTGACGCAATTAATATTTCTGTGAATCGCAACTTAAACCATAATGTGATCAAATCAAATATAAAATCATCTGTCATAGGAAAACAGGTTCTCCTCAGAGTCCAGAGCCACGATCAGAACAGAATATCAGGTTCCTTCCAAGTAGCAGCAGTTCACGTGTATAAATGTTAACTTTTTTTTCTGAACAGGTTCCAGCAGAAACATTTTTCTTTAATCAGAGAGCAGCTGAAACAGTCTGTGTTCAGTAGAGAGTCCCTGTTTGAGTGAGGGGAAGTAGTGGAGCACCAAAAACCAACTTTCAAATAATAGTAATTAAAAAAACATCCTAATGCGCTAATTGCCGGCATTATGTAAGTAATGTGTCTGCACATTAATTACACTTTAACATGCCCGGCCCTAATACATACACACAGCATCTTATTTAATGAGAGAATAAAGCACTGCTGAGACCAGCTGGATGCTGAAACACTACTAGAAGTTCCTAAAAGCTCATTTTTGCTGTTTAGTTTAAGAGAGAAGGAGAGATTAGTTTTTTTGAATTATTCCAGTTCTGTAAACGCTGCATCATTTCTCTTATTCTGGTCTTTCGTAGTTTCCTTTAAAATGAGGCTTTAATAGTTTTATTTGGAAATGAGGAGAAATATTGTCAGGAGACTAAGACAAAGCTGTTCAGGTGCTTATTTCCACCTAGAAAACCTGCACAGAGGAAGCCTGTTTAGGGGGAACCACACGGTCTGTAGACCATAAAGGCTCCTCTGGTGTTTGTAGTTCCACACAGAAGCCCATCTGGAAGAATCTGTTTGATCCTGACAGCGAGCTCCCAGGTAAACGCGGCCCTGTGAGAGGTGCCACCTCTCGCTGTGTGTGATGAGAGAGCAGCCGCGTGCCGAGAGGCGCGACAGGAGGCCTAATTGCGTGCCGGCGTTCAGGAGAGCGAGAGATGTTTCTCCACCAGGCACCTTTTCTGTTCTCTTTTGATAATCGTGACCTCTGAGGAGCCAGAGCCCATTCACAGGCCCGAGTCCGAGGCGTTAGCGCGCCATCAGAACACACAGATGCCGGCGCGGCAGGTCTGAGGCCTTTACTTTTACTTAATGAGCTCTGGAGACAGGAAGCAGCGCCGCACGTCAGCACATTTCAGTTTCAATTTCTGTCCGTCTCGTGTTTCCTCTTTTTTTTCCCTCGGCCTCTCGCTTGTAAGAGGAACATCTGACAGCGTTGGCAAATGGACCCCGGCCGCCTCCGGCTTTCATGCGCTCAGGTAATGAACGGGGTCTCTGGAGGAGAGCTTCAGGTCTCAATCTCTCTCTTAGACGACTGCCTTGCTTCAGACCTATAATTAATGGCACCCCGGGCCGCTGCATCCTGGCCCACTTCCAAATGGGGAACTTCTGACTCCAGGATGAATGAACAGAACAGCGCTCAGCATAGTTCTGTCCTGTTTTTACCGTTCCTGATTCCACTCCTCAGCTAATTAAACCAAGCTGAGGAAATGAATCCGCTACTTTTATACTACAAACAAAACTTACTCAACTATGGCATTTTACATTCATTGGCTTAAACCTACTGGGAACAACAACTAAGGATGTCCAGATCCGATCATGTGATCAGAAATCGGGCCCCATCACATGGTTTCAGACTCGTCCGGAATCGGACGTTACCTCCTGATCAGGACTCGGGTATACATGTGTATATATAAATATGTTTACCCAGGCAACCCAGCCAAAGACGAGTCAGCTCACGCTGCAGGAGAGAAAAAATGCCTCGTGACGAAGGCGCAGGACATCACAGCCAAGATAACACAAGTAATCGCAATGAGTGACCTGCCATTCACCTTAGTATAGCATATAGAAGTATCGGATCAGGGCTCGGTATCGGTAGATACTCAAAATCAAATAACTCGGACTCAAGGGAAAAAAACCTGATCGGGACATCCCTAACAAAAACTTAACATATAACCATAAGATGTGTTCACATTTCCGGCTGTTATGCTTCCTTTCTTTCCTAAATATGAAATGTATGAATAGGTTCATGTTTGAGCTCCCTGTAAAGGAGGAGTTTCATTCAGGGAATGAACAACATGTCAGATGACCGGGGCGCCATAAATTTTGCACATGACAGTGTTTGTGAGGAAACTCCTTTTTTTTCACCGTAAGTTCTGTTTTAGTCGCTGGTAGTTAGTTCCCTTTCGGCTCCTGGGCTCCTCAGTCTCTCAGTGTGAGTTTCAGTCAGGGCTCCCTGCACTACCAACAAATCTATTTCTGCCAGGAGGTGACATGTTATTTTTTATCTGTGGGGGGGGGGGGGGCATTTTGGGGGTTGGAGGGTTTTGGGAGGGCCCATTGAGAGCCAGCCACCCTCACCCCCCACAACCACCTTGGCACATAATTTTTTAATATATATATAATTTTCTCATGGAAATAGTGACAAATGTCATGACAGATGGGCTGATAGAAAGCCTGGCAGTGCCACGCAGGAGGGCAAGGCGGTCCTTGCTGTTTCTGGGTGGGTTGGATTCCATGGTGTTATTTTAGTGGCAATTGAAATGAAAAGTGACTGATTTTGTCATACATGAAAACAGCACGAAATCTGTTTGACCCATTCACCAAGTAAAGCAGCGGACAGTCAGGAGCTCAGTGCCCAGGGAGCAGTGTGTGGAGGTGGTACTTTGCTCAAGGGTCCCTCAGTGGTGCCACTAGCAGTCCTGGGATTCAACCCATGACTTTCTGATATCAGAGGCAACTCCCTAACCACTAGGCCACCAGCCGACCACAGTCCTCTATAGTGCAACACCACACAGTCCATGTCCTGCTTCAACTTCAAGAACTGACTGTTCACTTGTTGACAAATATATATCACCCCTCTAAGAGGTGCCACAGAATCAGTGCTTTTTATTTCACATATCAGTGGTTTTAATGTTTTGGCTGATTGATTTGTAAATGAATTTCAGTTTCTGTTGTAATCTTGTAGTATTTCACCACCAAATGAGCGTGACTCTGCTGAAATTTAGTTTGAAATATTCCTACAATGTTTATTTGTGAATGGTTTCGTCTCTGTGGCCCTTTGCCAAGACTCCACCAAGACAAAAGGCTTGGCTGTCCTGAGTTTCACATCTTATTTTGCACCAGAAAGAGGCCAGACAGAGGAGAATAGAGTCTAACAAGCTCCACTCTGGTTCTGAAGAATACTCTGGACCTCTATATTTTGCTATTAGTGAAAGTAGTTTGGCGTCTCCCTTTACTTCGGCTTCAGCGGTTACTTCATTTCTCTTCTGTTGGAAAGTGGCTTTAGGCTACTCTGCCCACTCTGTTTCAGCTGGCAGTCTCAAAGCCGTTGACAACAGTGATCTCTAAGATTTCCTTTTAACAGTGAAATCTGACAGTGCTGCACTCTAATGAACAGGGGCTTCACTCTTTTGATGGTATTCACCCCTGCCCGACGTGTGCGGAGCAATAACAGGACTGGAAAATGTTCAGGCAGCCGAGATCTTCATCCTAAGGCGCAATCCACACAAATTCAGGAATGCACGATACAAAAAAAGTGAGAGTAAAGTGAAAGTGAACCGTTTATCACATGTGAACACACCACAACACACAGTGTGATATTAAAAGCAGAGTGAAGCAGAGGGCAGCCTCAGTGTGTGAGGAGCAGTGTGTGGAGAGCAGTGTGTGAGGAGCAGTGTGTGTGAGGAGCAGTGTGTGGAGAACAGTGTGTGAGGAGCAGTGTGTGTGAGGAGCAGTGTGTGGAGAACAGTGTGTGGGAAGTGTGTGGGAGGAGCAGTGTGTGGGGAGAAGTGTGTGTGAAGCAGTGTGTGTGGAGCATTGTGTGGGTGAGCAGTGTGTGAAGAGCAGTGTGTGGGGAAGTGTGTGTGAGGAGCAGTGTGTGGAGAGCAGTGTGTGGGGGAGCAGTGTATGGGGAACATTGTGTGAGGAACAGTGTGTGTGGAGCAGTGTGTGAGGAGCAGTGTGTGGGGAGTAGTGTGTGGAGAGCAGTGTGTGTGGAGCAGTGTATGGGGGAGGAGTGTGTGAGGAGCAGTGTGTGTGAGGAGCAGTGTGTGGGGGAGCAGTGTGTGGGCAGCAGTGTGTGGGTAGCAGTGTGTGGGGAGCAGTGTGTGGGGAGCAGTGTGTGTGAGGAGCATTGTGTGGGGAACAGTGTGTGTGAGGAGCAGTATGTGGGGAACAGTGTGTGGGGAGCAGTGTGTGGGAACAGTATGTGGGGAGCAGTGTGTGGGAACAGTGTGTGGGGAACAGTGTGTGGGGAACAGTGTGTGGGAACAGTGTGTGGGGAACAGTGTGTGGGGAGCAGTGTGTGAGCAGCAGTATTTTACTCAAAGTTACCTCAGTGGTGCCATTGTCAGCCCTGGGATTAGACCCCACAGTTCCTGACTGCCAGGCCTCCAGCCAACACGACCACAAGGTGCCCTGCACCACTGCGCACCTGCAGCACTGCATGTGCATCCACACAGAGATAAACACGCGACCAAACCGCGGCTCTTATCCTCCCTGTGATCTGCTCTACAGGCCCACTGATGTCAGAAGAGCTTGCTCAGACTGAGGCGCTGCTGTTTTGATTTAGACGCCGCTCTCGTCTCCGTTTGAGGATGTGTCTATTCCCTGTTGTCGTCTGTTCCTTCTAAAGCGATTTGTCTCTGATTATAATGCGGCTGCACGGGCGGGCGGCCGGGAAAAGGGAATTGGTGATGCGTCGCTCTCTTCAATTTGTTTGACCCTGGCCTGTTCTCGCAGGGGCCGAGACAAACAGAACGCTCCCGAGTTCCCGAGTCAGGGCTGCCCTCCCCGTCTCCTCCGGATAAAAGCTTGTTAGGCGGATTGTCTCTTGATTACATTGTCTGAGTAATGGCATGTGTAGTTAAGCACCGATTCAGGGAATGAATGAAAAGGTCTGAAATGACAAAAGAAAGTGATTTGTAAGTGATTGACAATTATGAGGCTCATTTCTCAGATCCCTGAATGGGATTTCGTTTCATTGTTTTGTAGGGGCAAATGCTCTATAAACCAAATTTCCACATCTAATGGAAATTTCCCTTGCCTAGCATCATTTACCATAAAATTACATTCACATTTTCAATATTATAAAAGTCAACCGTGACACTTTACAGAATAAATAATACTATGTAACCGTAATTCAGTTCAGTCTGGGTCGGTGGGTCATCCAATGATACCTTACTGCAGAAAACTGCGACAGAATATTGTGAATCTGACATTTAGGTTTCCCCACACATAAATGGAACATTGTGACCACCATTAAAAAAAAAACAGGTGTGAAACTTTAGGGTTGACCCAAATAAATGCTGCTACCCAATAAAATCTAGAGCCAGGACCAAAAGTGTGAGGCCTCATACAAGTCTTGGGAAAGTGACTTTTCTTGCCAACCAACATTAACATGCATCAGATAACTGAAATTCAAATGTTTATGTATGTTTCTTGAAGCGAGGAGATAAGTTAGGAACTCCTTGATTTTACACACACTAAGGTTGTCATGTTGACTTATTTCCCTTCCACTATGTAACATCGATATGTGTGTTTTGTTTTTGCTTGCTATGTAAAGCGACCCTTTATATATGGAACTTATTATTAGTATTCCATCCATTCTCTACCCCTTATCCCGCACTCGGGGTCGGGGGGCTGGAGCCTATCCCAGCTGCTAAGCGTGAAGGCGTGGTACACCCTGGACAGTCGCCAGCACGTCACAGGGCCACACACTCATGCCTAGGGGCAACTTAGTGTGCTCAATCAGCCTACCCCCCAATCACACATGTTTTTCATGGTGGGATGAAACCCACGTGGTCACGGGGAGAACACACACTCCACACAGAAAGTTCCTGCTCCCAACCCGGGAGTCGAACCCAGGACCTTCTCGCTGTGAGGCAACAGCGCTAACCCCTGCGCCACCATTATTATACCCATACATTAGTAATTTTAGTACATAGTAAGAACACTTTCTGTGTGTAATTACTCCACCGCCAACCTCCCCTCCAAAACACTCACTAAGGTTGGAAGTGGGGTGCAAAATCTTTTTCACAAGAAACCAAAACTGAAATTGACTGGTTGGTAGAGTTTAGATTCTCTGCCCAAACCCAAGCATGTGCCGAAAATTACAGTTAATGCGCGGGCCGGGCTGGGCTGGACTCGGACACAAGGGGCTTGGGGTCGGGTCGGGTTTTATTTTTATGGCCCAATCTAAGCTCTACTGGGTGGGTGCCTTCCAAAACCTCCTCGCAATCACTTGTTTGTGTCTGAGAGTCATTATAATCTTTTAAACTCCATCATACCAGGATTTGCTGAAATCTCTGAACAGCTGTGAAATATAGTGGCCCTGCAGTTCACCACCATATCAAACATGCAACTTCTCTAATAACTTCACGCCATAAATTCATGCAAGCATGCAGCTTTTCTAATAACTCCAAGATTTCCATTAAAGGTTCTTCCAGACCAACTGAAAGTTTACCTGATTTGTAAAAGTGTAACTGAATCGTGAACGACTTAAAGATATTAAAGGGCCAGTTTCTTTACAAGAGTCTGATCAATTGTGCAAATGTTATGGTTTCAAAATATGCTCTTCACTTATTAGTCCAGATAATCCATTTATGGAAAGTAGGCTGAAAGGACAGACGTGTTTTGTGATGTCACAAAAACCAGCCTAGTTACAAAATATCCACATACTCGGTCAAGCGGTTTAGACCTAGTCGTTTTGGTGGTGTCGTGTTATTAGGGAAGTGCTCAAGCAGCGGCATCTGCTAGTCTTTCAGACAGGGGAAGCTCATTTTAGGCCTACATCATGACATTCGTTATTCAAATTCATTCAGTGGGATAGACCAGAAAACACAGCAGGTGATAGAATTTGTGTGGCAGAGAAATATTTAGCTTGTGTTTCTGTAAATTCCCTGTAATCCCCAGTATTTGCTGATTCACTGCTCCCATCATGCCCCTGAATGCCAGCAAGGAAGTCACATCAATTATCTGGTTCATAAAGACCCTGATTTTTTATTGTTTCATTATGTTTTGCCAGCTGAATGTGAAGACCTTCACTGACTGCATGTTCAGCGACCCTGCCCACTTCCAGTCAGCCAGTTCACCTGGTCATACTGGGAGAGCTGAAAGGTCTCTTATTTTTCCCAGATTTTTGCACTAAATCCGCTTTCGGTTTTGGTGTGTCCTGTTGTGTAAGTCTCTCATCGTAAATTACTTTGCTAAAATAACAATAATAACAATGTCAACGATACTATGCACAGTTTCGTAGCTGGCTGATTTACCTTCCAGCTCCTTTAATGATCCTTAACAAACTCAAGAACACTTTAATGACGATTCATTTAAAGAATTATATGTACAAATGGAAATGGTTTATATCACCAGAAAAAACACACTACGTACAGCCTGTTGCCTCACAGGTTCTCTCGCAGATCCGCTGGGACTCAATTCAATCTAGAAGCAATATAAATACAACATTTATTTTCCGACATATTAGAGAAAGCGGAGCTTCCCTTGTCGTCTTAGAGCAGCTGCCACTGTCAAGCAGGTAGAGGTGGGAGCGAAATCAGGAAGAAAAACAGGGAAAAACAAAAAAGAGTTTAGTTTAGTTAGCACCTGATTAAAGTTTCATCACCTATTCACCTTGTTGTTGAATGTTGCTGACAGTTCAGCGTTGGAAACTCTTTCAGAGCCGTGTTACAGTAAAGCGGGGGTAGGTCCCACTTCAGGAAGTCTCTGTAACAGGGATGGGAAATGACCTGTTGACACACTTTATGCAGATCTCAGGGTTTGCCGTTTTGTTGCTTAAACGTAGGGTGACGTACTGACGACTACCTTCGTAGCAAAATAAAAGAGAGATAGAGAGAGAGTGAGAGAGAGAGGAGGGGGGAGAGAATGGAGACCTTTGTCTTTCTGTTTCCTCAATTGAGCTCCTCTGCCTCTAAGGAGGAAGTGTGTTTCAAAATGCTTGGTGAGACCAAGTTGCGTGCCTCCAGAATGAAAGACAGCAACTCCAGGTATGTTTTTCAAAGCTTTTTTCTCCAAGACATGACAGCAGGTGTTGCATAGATTTAATGGAAGGAGCTGGTTTTGCAACTACAATGTGATTCTTCAGCACGGTACGTGTTAGAGAGTGTGGAGGAGAAACTTCCTTTATTTGCGTTACTCAACTCTATGAAGGACTCATCATCCAGGCGACGTTTCAAATCAGGTCTTTGGCAGACACTGGGCAGGGTAGATCCAGGATATGCTGCTCCATAACCTTCTCTTTATGTCAACACACGACATCAAGGGCTGCAGATACAGTGAGGGATGGAAACCCAGTACTGGCCGGTTTAATGCCAAACATAAACCCCTCTACCTGGCTGCACAAGGGGCCGATAATCGATAGCACAACACCGTAAGCAGTAGGAATCCAAAAGATTTGGCCGTTCTGCAGTGGCCTAATAGGTTTCGAGTGTCTGGGTACCTTCACTTGCAGCGTACACATGAAACCGACTATTAAGAGCCCGGTTTCCTCTGTAGAGGAGCCACAAGTGGTTAATTTGGTGCTGCTTGCAAAGATATTTCCAATAACATTCTGCACCTAGTGAAAAAAATGGCCCTTGAAGTATTGCTTTCTTCTGGATTGCAGCAGAACCTCCTCTTTTAGCTTCTTTAACTGGGTCTCTGCAGATTAGCATTGTGCAATTCCAGTTTTGTGACACTTCATTCTGGAGGCTTTCAACCTTATACTCAGTGCAGTCAGGAAAAAAACAGTATCAAAGGTAACTAACTTAGACGTTCCTCTCAAGATACAATGAGGGTAGAGTCGATTTGTGTTCCCTAAGTATGGCTTAAGGGTACGGTACATTCAGTTTCCCACTAGAGAGGTGCATTTGTACCTTATTCTTACATAACCTTACTGCTATTCAGTGTGTACAGACATACACATACTTACATAACTTTATAGGCTTACATATATATAACATGCACACTGTATCTATATTTATACATTCATATTAGAATACTCTTATTCTACACTGTTGCATGTTGATTTATTTTATAGTTTTTTGCTGCTCTTACTTTAAAACTGTTCTCTTTTTGCTGTAACAATGGACATTTCTGACTTGTGAGACAAATAAAGGCTTATCTGATCTTATGTTATAAACAGAAATGTTCAGAAATGTCCATAACCACTGGGGTGGTTCTGTCAAGGGTACCTTTTTTCAGAGATGTTGCTTCTTCTTAGGCAGTTCTTTGTTTAAAGCGTTTTCCTCTAGACTGGAGGCTTTTGATTGTATTTTTCTACTTAAAAAGAGAAGTTATGAAAAGACAAGGACGTCATTGTCCATTCGAGGATACATTTCTGCTGATAGTAACTAAAGACTAAAGGCGACCTCTTCAGTAGATTCAAGGCAATAGTGTAATGACAAGGTACCCGGCACCCCCAAAGCACGGTCAGAAAAACGAACAGTACAGGTTGTCCTTCAAGGTAAACTGTAAATATTGCCTCAAAGGGACACACTGGTTGTTTACATTCACTTCCCCAAGAGAAACAGACACTCATGTACATTGTTTTGTTTTTAAATGAATCCAAGGCAGGTTTTATGCAGTCAGCTTGCAACAGAATATTGGACCTTATCGAAACGTAGTGAAGACGTACCTGTTTACGCAGGTCAACAGGTCAAAATCATTCGAGATAAGTTAATGTGGATTTTGTAGCGTTTTTCATGATGATTTCAAATCTGTGTTTAGTTTTTGTGATGAAGCGAGTTCTCTATTGCATGATAGTTGGTATAATAAGCATATAATAATCATATTTTAAGCATTTTTGAAGAAACATTGGTAGCTGATTGACACTGGTCATTAATTCTATGCCACAGTGTGATACCGTGACTTGATTGGTTGCTGCGGTTTAATAAAAAATACATGCAAGTCTATTGCAAACTAAAATGTGCTTACAATTCAACAAGTTAGTGTGACTGAACAAACATGAAACACTGGTTTATAAAAGTGTGTTCTGGTTTCTGATGATTACAAAAATATTATTTTTGTTGACCTGTGTAATTATACCCATTAAGGATCCCTACTCTATAGACTTGAGGGTTCCCTTCCAATGACAGTTTAGTACCATTCTTCTAAGAATTTACAGTGAAAACCAAGCAAAAACTAGCAACAAAAAAAGCAAAGTATTTTTACGAGTTAACGCCAGTTATTTCTTTTCAGAAATGCAGACAAGGACAAGAAGAGCAGACTGAGCCTGCTGCTGGCAAAGTCAGGCTCACACGAAAACGTCAGTCCAGAGAAAAAGGCGCCGGAGAACACCAACCAGTAAGTCCTCGTCACTTATTGTGCTCATCCTGGAATTTACTGCCATCTAGGTGAACATGTCAGAAGCATTTATCATGAAAAGGCGGTGGTGCTACACTGCAAGCTGGTAGTTTCAGGACTGATCTCATTTCCCTGTGACTTGCAGCATCCCTCCAGAGGTGGCTTTGCGATGGAGCGACTCCTTTGAAGAGCTGCTAGCGCATCAAGGTGAGATCACGCTAATGCTAAGAGCTAAGAGCTTAGAGCTTAGCATTAGAGCAAGCACTCCCCACTGCACCAACCCCCCACTGCTCTAACTAAAAGGAGAAGGATGGCTCGCTCTCGGCTGCTCCTGTGGAGAAATGAATGTTAAGAGAACTTGATATTTAAAAAAAGGTTATTTGTGGTACATTCAGTGGCGGTTCTAGACAAAAATGACCAGGGGGCAGAGGAGGGGCCAGTTTGCTTTTAGGGGGGCACATGTAACCAGGTTTGTCCAGGGTGGCGGGGGTGCGCGCATGTGTTTCCGAGCGAGTGTGTAGCGCTTTAAGTAGCCCATCTAGAACACACGTAGCATTAGTTCCGTTCTTTAAGTAGTCCGTCTAGAACACACGTAGCGTTAGTTCAGTTCTTTAAGTAGTCTGTCTATAACACACAAAGCATTAGTTCCGTTCTTTAAGTAGTCTGTATAGAGCACACATAGTGTTAGTTCAGTTCTTTAAGTAGTCTATCTAGAACACACGTAGCGTTAGTTGTGTTCTTTAAATAGTCCATCAAGAACACACATAGTGTTAGTTCCATTTTTTAAGTAGTCCATCTAGAACAGCGGTCCCCAACCCTCGGGCCGCAGACCAGTACCGGGCTGTGGGTCGGGTGGTACCGCTCCGCGGGCTGCATGGAAAATTACAGTATTTCGTTTTTATTTACTATCAGAGACTAAATGATGTTTTATTTTGAAAAAATGACCGGATTTCTTATAATAAACCAGGTCGTGACGAAATAAAGTTTGTATCAACATGTTATGTATCAACATATTACCGCTTCAAACCAGCCCTTGTGTTTCTCAGTGCAGTTCTCTGCATCACAACCAGCAAACAATCCAGTTGTGAGGAACTTCAATCACTCAGTTGTTCATAAATGCAGTTGTTCAGGCTTACAAAATGCAAAACCAACGACAGCCACTTCGGCATTGGAGGTTAAAATAAGTCACAGTTTGCCTGTTCTAGTCCAGTGGCTTTCAGATCTGGTCCTGAGTTTCTAACACACCATTTCCAGCACAGGAGGGGCGTGTTAATCCTTCCATTAGCTTTCGGTGTTGCCCCAAGTTAAGCCCCTTCTGTTTCTGTCCACTTTTATAGTTTCTACGGGTTTCTCCATAATATTTATTTATTGCCTTATCAAACAGACTGTTTTTGTTAACAGAGGGATTTTTTTGCTTTGCATGTTTGAGTAGGACTTGGTCTTGTTGGTTCATGTGACGTTTTTTCTTGAAACCAAAGTATTGCAATAATCTGTTCTGTGAAATCCTTTCTCTGGAGTTTGCCATGAATAAATTCTAACATCATCCAAAAGAGGGACTTTTTGAGGGAACGGTTCAGTCAAGTTTGCTTATTTTTAATGAAAGCCAAAGGCAACGAAAGACTTTATTATTCACAGCTAGAGACTGTTAGCTTAATAAGTTTAGCATGTGTGGTTAAACTGTTCCTTCCTCAAATATGCAAATGTTGGAGGGACTCTCAAAACATTTTTTAAACTTTAAAAAACAAATAACATTACTTTTCTACACAGTTACTCTCCTATGTAGTGCGGTTTTCCCAGCGTTGCATCAACTTTTCAATGCCAGCAGCAAAAAAATGTTTTTGGTTGCCACTGATGCAGCACTGCTTTCACATCCTCAACACACGAAAATTCTCCAAATAAACCTGATGTGAGCTCCGAACAGGGGAAATCAGGGCTAGACACTCAGACACGCACAGTCATTACTTTCTACTCTTCCAGCTTCACCGTTTCCTACAAAATACAAAAGTGTGGAAACCTCACTTGCGCATTAATGTCTGATTTGAGGAAATTATTCCATTACAGAACCACGTAGTCTGAGGCACCTGTGCACACTGTTTAAAGCCATTTTATGGTGAGAGATATTATTTGCTAACAAACAAGTAAACAACCCAATGCTAACACACTAGAAAGCTAATATCTATGTTTGCTTTGTTTGTTAAAACTGCTTGACATTTTGTGAGCTGGTCAGAGACTCTCAGGTTTTTTTCCAGGATTCGTGAAACTCCAACAGCTTCTGATTTAATCTAATGCAGTATTATTGAGCTGAAGGTATTTGTGGTATTTGATGAGAACTACATTGTAAAACTGGACTTCCATGATTAGAGGTCATGGACACATAGACGTTCATAAAATCACTATTTACTATATTAATATAATTTTTATATATTCTAATCTTAGCTTTTAAAAGCCGATACCACTCAGTTTAATGTTACAGCATGTAACTGTATTTCCAGGATCAGGGCTGAGAAGATCCTCTGTTCTAGGTTAACTTAAAAATTCAGAATTTATTCAAAATGACCATCAGTGTTTTGATGTGAAATGTTACATTGTAGAGAAATCCACAAGCATTTTTACAGTGGTAGAGAATGGAACCAGAGGTTGTGATGTCTACAGTGCAAATGTACAAATTGTGAATCTACACAACGTGTACACATCTACACATTACAATTACAGTTGCAAATTTGAGAGAAAGTTTGTTTTACTTGGGAATTATGTTTCCAAACACTTTTACTCTTGCACCATTAATTGATTTAAATGAATACATTTTAGTCTAAACTCTGGTAAAACAAGGCCTGGCAGATGTATGCCATCCTCATCGTATTTATTTAAATTGCATTAGTAAACATAAACAATACAGTTTAACCCTACCCGTCCCACACTAAGGCAAATAATACAACCACTACTAGTAGAAAACAATGATAACAATAACAGTAAAAAAACAATATGTGTAATAACTTTCGAGTGATTAAGGATAGGGATAGAAATGTACTGACAATTGTGGATCGTGTGAGGGGAAGATGGAAAGAATACTTTGAAGAGCTGATGAATGAGGAAAATGAGAGAGAATGTGGAG
>JBBMFX010571710.1:0-14766 GCA_037832545.1 Rhabdalestes septentrionalis | reverse complement strand
AACCATTTATTAAAAATGTTACAAAAAACCACATGATTTCAAAGGGTGTCCTAATTTTTTCACATGACTGTAACTGTTAGTTTAGCATTAGATTGGTCTCATTATTACCCTGACATATCAACATACATTAACAAGGTAAACTAATTGGTCTAATAGATCATTGTAATGATAAGATCAGTGTAATATTAATCATTTCACAGATATTTGAGTGGATCCTGACTTTTGACTTTATGAAGATGTAAACTAAGGCAAATTTGAGAGTGCCGTTTTTATGTTTGTATATTTGCTAGCATGTTAGAAGAAACTAAAACATAAAATGTGCCATTTTATTTGCACTGGCCACATTTTATGATTGTTTATTCCTAGGATGTAAAATTCAGCAAATAACAATCAAAGAGTTCTCTGTCGATTATGTGTGAATGCTTATTTCAAAAACAGCAAAACATTTACTGAAATCCAGTGACTCGGAGCTTGGAGTGTCAGGTTACGAAAGCACCCACTGCTATTAAAAAAATGTCAGGTTTAAATCGGGCTCGGGTCGAAAATGACAGGTAATGTGTCGGGCTGGGCTGGGCTGGGCTCAGACACAAGGTGCACAGGCTCAGGTCAGGTTTAATTTTTTAGGCCCATCTATTTTCTAGTCTGACCTGTGGCCCTCAAATTTAACACAATCGGAGTCGAATATATGATGGGAAACTTCTCTTAAACCTGGCATTAGATTTGAATCACATGTAGAGTGTTGGTTAATGGAAGTACACAGAAGACATTGAGTCATCTTTACAGGAGGTTAATTTTAGACCTTCTGAAGGACAGCACAATGACAAACGTGCAAGCATTGCACAGAAAATAAAATAAATTAAACATTAGAAAGGAAAGAAGTGATACTTATGATATAATAAAAGTGAGAATGTCAAAATAGTATATATAAAATAAGATTTATGAATTTATAAACAGAAGTTGATGAGTAAAATGGCCAAAATGTAATTCAGCATAAGAGAATTGATAGTCCTGACCTCAGGACCATCATGTTTAATGTCATTATTCCATGTGAAGGATGTCAGGTGGTAATTCTGATGATAGAAAGGAAAAAAAGGAGGGAGGCAGTGGAGTGGTGTATTAAAAGTAAAAAGTGCATGTTTATTTTATGAATGAATCTGAATGTGGATCCCAAGCTGACAGGACAAAGTCCATTTGTGACTTAAATAGAAGCAGAGAAAAAAAAACAGGCAGAACTTTTTAAATCTTTGCACACAACTGTATGTCCCGTTACGTGTCTCTGGACCTTTGCAGCTCCAGAGCTTTTCCAGCCATTCGAGGGAACGCACCCAGGCTACTCTTTTGCAGTGGACTGGTGGTCTTTGGGCATAACAGCATATGAGCTGCTCAGAGGACAGGTGAGATTTCCCACATCCAGCACATCTGTGTTGATTAAGAACTCATGAATTGCTCTGGGTGAGATATGAAGCTAATCCTTGAACAGGATGTGTGGAGTAAAAAGGCTTTCTTTCTTTTTTACTTTTTTTTTTTGGATGACATTTACCAAAAACAGTTTGTCATTTAACCAGGCTGTTTTTCTTACTCTGCTTTCAAGACTGATTTTTGCAAATAATTACGTCCTCATAGTACATTGCAAATGTCAACAAAACATTGACTGAGTTGTTTGACAGGACTTGGGAAACGTTCCCGAAAACAGTATCAAGATCCATAAATCAGTTTGATGGAAACAGGCTGCTGGTGGTATAATTTTCAATCATTTTGTAAATGCATTTTCATTTATTGCTTACAAAATGCACATAAAGTGGAAGGAAACCTTGCTAATGAGAAACTGTGGAGCCTGTTTCAGCCCACAGTCCAGATGAAGGATCCCTGTTGTACTGTAATAATCTTTGCATTTACTTGTGGTGTGTATTGGGCATTGTACTGCATAAACACAATGGCTGAGATTAAATATGCAGACATTTGTATATTCCTGCTGAGTTTGATGTACACCAGTTTCATACCTTTCAGAGATGTGCCTGAAAAAAAGTTTTTGAATGATACTAGTGAATAAAGACTGCACAAGGACAGGGTTTCCATTTGTACAGCCAATCCAGAAATGCTGTGTTCAAGTTTCTACTCACCTTTTTTAATTGTGCCAGTTTTGTTAAAGTTTCAATGTTCAAGGTTACTTTATGGTCATCAGCTGTACAAAGTTAAAAGATCTCAACACTACTGCATAAGTCCAAAGTGCACTGCTCCCCTACCAAAATAATAAATATGTAAAACACATAGCCTTGAAGTTCTAGGTTGCATTCATTCTTCTTTTGATTTTTAATTTTTTTGCAGAGGCCTTACATAATGCGCTCCAGCACACCAGCCAGCGAGATCCTGCAGACCTTCCATAAAGTCCAGCCGTACTACCCGCCTGCCTGGTCTGCAGAGATCAAAGCTCTGTTGAAAAAGGTAAAAACATATAGCTCTTCAATCCATGATTTTTCACTCTTTTACATTCCTGAAGAATATAAGCTTAAACTTGTAGATAAAATAAACCAACAATTCAGCAAAAATCTAATTTACACAATTTCCCAATGTGTACTACACTGCCTACATTGGGGCCAAGAGGGGCCGGGAGTTACATAATTGTCACAACTCTGACAATTAAAGTTACATGCAAGTAAATAATAAATTGAATGAATGGTCCTTATTATTGGTGCTTGCTCTTTTCCAGTTGTTGTGTATTGATACTCAGAAGAGGCTCTCCTGCCTCCCGGACCTGCAGGAAATAGACTACCTATCTGACGTCAACTGGGATGCTGTGCTAAACAAACAGGTCCCACCAGGGTTCATCCCTAATGTAAGTGTCTGGAACATATCATGTCTCACCCAAACCTGTCGCTTGTGTGTTGAAATGTAAATCCATAATTATATAAATTATTGCCCAATGTATTACATATTTATGTCCAAAATTCTGATTCACTTGCAGTAACCACAGGTTTATGGATAAATATATACTACATAAAAACGAAATAAATATTAAATAAATAAATGTCTCAAATAAATATTTTTCTTGCATTTGTTTCAGTGTCAAAAAGGGGGGAAAGCAAGTTATTTCTTTCCCGAAAACAAGGCAATACACATAATAAGTCATCTCCTCCTCTCCTTACAGTTTTCACTTTCATCAGAATTCAGCTTGGTGTCCTGAGCTACGAGAGAGAAATAATTAATTTTAAAATTACATTCATCATGAGTACGACTCCTGAGGGCTCATGAGCAAAAGAAAATGTGTTCAGATGCATGTGAGCATTGCATTGCAGAGCTGTGCAAGGTCTCCTGGGAAAACATTTTAGTAGCTGGCCTTGGAAAAATGAATAATAACGTGACAGTTTGTACTTGCTTGTCCAAAGGTAAAGGATGTGACAAAAATGTAATACCACTATGTTATAGAGTAATTTTCCCAAACTCTGTAATAAAAAAAGTTGCACCAGACAGCAGTGGTAGTGGGGAAAATCTAAAGTGCAGTGGCTTTAGTGGGCAAAAAGTGTTATTAGAAATAAGAGAAATAAGAGAATGGCATAATGTGCAAACACGGGCTATGGCCTAAAATGTTGTGGTTTTTGTGATGTGGTAAAGTGCTGGTGATGCGCATGAGACATGAAGTTATTTAACACAGCCATCTGCTTTGTGTTTGCAACCTATAGAGGCGGAGACTTAACTGTGACCCCACGTTTGAGCTGGAGGAGATGATCCTGGAATCTAAGCCTCTGCACAAGAAGAAAAAGAGACTAGCGAGGAAAACCAAGGAGAATGGTGGCTCAGATGGGTCTCCTCAGGTAATAATAAATGCATTTCCACCAGAATATGAGAAGTGTGGTTGCTTTGTTGCTATAAAAAAAGTGTGTTGAGACACACAATCTATGGTTTATGACAGGGTTCCCCAACTTTTTGGGGGGGGCGGGGGAGATTCTTGATACATAGATCAGTGGTACCCAACACAAACCGGTTTAAAATCAGAAATCCGGTTTAGACTCTGATAGTAAATAAATAAACTTTAAGTTTATAAAAAAAATTCTGTGCAGGCCACGGACCGGTACCACATCACCGACGGCCCGGTACCGGTCCGTGGCCCGGGGGTTGGAGACCCAAGGTTATAGGGCACCTATATAGGGTTGAAAAAGAAATACCTTGCTCCATGGATTCGAACTGCAATCGTTTGATTCGGGGAATGAATAGCCACGTTCAAAGCTTGTTCATTTTAAATGAACTACAAAAAACAGTGGCACACGTCTATTTTTATATGTGACCTGAGCTTTAGTATCCTGAAATCTGTTTATGAGTCTGCTGTGTGTTTGTACTTCTGTATTTTTTTTCATTTTCAATCCCTTTCCAGCCTCGCTACATTTTTATACTGATTATACGTAGCTAAAAAGGCTCAAGCTGAGTGTACTTTTGGTCATACTCTTGTATCCCCATAGCAAAGACATCTGCAAATTTTCACCGCAATGGGAGAAATGTTTCTCAAGATTCTCAACTCTTTTATCTTAAATTGTAATCAGTTTCTGAGCAGTGTAGTTAGGCTATGTTACAGGTGGGGGTTGTTTTTAATGCAGTGTTTTGGGAACTATGGCTGTCCCTATATGACTAATTTTAGAATGTTCATGGTTTGGAACTTTTCATCAAAATCATTTTATGAATATTTTGTAAATGAATCATATGTTAGTTTATTAGCTTGCTGTTATATCTGGCAAAACTTGTAGGTGGTCCAGACGAGACATTTGGCTTTTCTCTCTCTCTGTGTGTAGGATGTTCCTCCTCTTCCCCGTCATTCATCATGATGCTAACCACAGTAGGCATCTGTTAGCTGACACTGGCAGTTTAACACAGTTAGTGTTTCCTCCAACTGCGTCAACTCCAATGGCACCAGTGGCAGTTTGAAATGTTGTTTCAGGTCTAGGAGAAAGTACTTACTAGCCTTCACTCTCCCAGTGCTGGATGGGCTGTGTAAATGGGAAATGCCTTCAAAGTCTATGGAATTCTACGTAACAAAAATTGGGAAAAATATGTCTCTATGACAACTAAAAAGCCCTTGACACTGCAATGAATGTTTTCTTCAAATGAACAGGCGGTTCCTCCTATTGCTACTCAGTGATGCTCTGCTATTTCCAGCTTTTCCATTTTGCTCTGCATTCTCAATTTCAGAATTGCACAGATCTTTCAATTCAACTCCGCCCACAGTTGTGAGGATACTTTGTCCAATAAGCGTTGGATGTTCATACCCCACCAGTTTGCACGGCATAATTAGAATCAATGTTAACTAACGGAGATACTGACTATGCACTGCTCTGTTGTTTTTTTTTCCCTTTATATCTGCAAGTCTCCAGTCGCTGTGTCTGCAGGGAGTGTGTGCCAAAGGGGGCGGCATCCAAAGCTTCATTTGATAAACTCAACAAACAAAAAATAGTAAATAAATTATCTGATGGGTGGTTAATGAAAAGAGGTGGGAAAAGTTTTGCCTCACTGATTCAATTGCACTTTCACTGGCATAAGCTTGAGTTTTTGCTAATGCTTATGCTGCTGAGGCAGCCATGCGTTTCGCTCTGGCTGTAGCAGGCTCTTCAAGGTGACCTTGGCTGTTTCTGCTGCTCCTGCACTGGCATAAAGGAGCTCAGTGTTTTGTGTAATCTCTGTTCACCATCAGGAACACAAACTCAGCTCTGTGAACGCCATCCTGTTCATTCCAGAGAGTCTGAAGGTGACATGGTGGAGAACACCTCTACCCTGGGTTCAGCAGACTTGGGTTCTATTCTTTCATCAGGCAAATCGCACCAAATTTCACAGCACAACGCAGGCCTGGGTTGGTTGGGATAGGCCTCGAAAGTAGAGGGAAGAGTCAGGCCCAGGCTTAAGTCCCTGCAAACCTCAAGTGTCCAAAAAAACGCAAAAATAATTGCAACTACATATTTGTAAGCTAGGGGGCAGTGTCAAGTTAACCAGACCAGAATTAATCGGAAACTTGATTCTAGTTATAAACCCTGGACATGCTCGTTGTTAGATGCAGTGCAGGTCATGTGCTGGTTCATTTCAGACTGATTTGAAAGAACAGTTTAAAAATCCAAAACAATGAAAAACACATACAAATATGCTTTCTGTCTGACTAATATCTATAACACTGTGTAAGTGTCCTGTTTGTAAAAGAGCAAAACACAGTATCAGATTTATAGAATTATTTAGCAGCACTCAGAAGGCACAGATCCTTTAAGTTTATTTGTAATTTACTGTACTCTTATATGTTTGCAGAATACCGGGGTGTTTTATTTGATCAGTATCGCCCAGTCCTAGTTTTAGAGAAACTTCTAAAGCAGCAGGGCTACTTGTGGAGCTCGAGAAGAGGAACACAGGCAGATCTTAGCAGAGCAGGGAGAGGTGCTTGTACGTGTGTTATTTCTAAAGCAGCATGGATCAATATTGTATGAACAGTGCTGCCCCAGGGTCTAGCCCCAGCCGCCTTTGGATCGTTAACATAAATTCTACACTCCTCTTTCTCTGCACCTATTTCTTTCTTTCACTTTCCATCCCTCACTTTCCTTTGTCTTCAACAGTTTCTCACACTCTTGGAATTTTTTTGTCCTTCCTCTCTTGCTCTCTGTATCCCACCCCACTCGCTCCTACTATCTATCTCTCTTTGTCCCTTTTTGTCTTTTCCTCTCACTGTCTCTCTCTCTCTCTTACACTTTGTCTCTCTTTCTTTACCACTCTCTACATATTTCCTCTCACTGTGTTTCTCTTTTCCTCTAGCTTTTTCTATCACATGTCTATCTTTCTCTCTCTCTCTCCCATTGGCTCGCTTTTTTCTTACTATTTCTTTTTATTATATTCTATTCTCTTTCTCACCCAGTTGTTTTGTCTCTCTCTCTCTCTCTCTGTCTCTCTCTCTCTCTCTCTCTCTCTCTCTCTCTCTCTCTCTCTCTCTGTCTCTTTGCCTCTTCTTTCCTTTCTCTTTTGCTCTCTCTCCTTTCACTTCTCTCTCACTCTCTCACTGAGGCCTGGCTGCCTTTGAACCTATAATGGACAGAAGGATTAGCTCAATTAAATCACAGATAATGCACCGTAAAATTGAGCTCTGGCTGTGAGAACAAAATAAAACGGGTCGTCCCACAGCCCACGGCCGTCCTGCCCCTCCATCCCTCTCTCTGAATTTGCTTTCATTACTTCCTAAATCCCCTTTTACATCTCATCACCATGAATCAATCCTGAAAAATGGTGGGTTTGTTTTATTGATTCTCTTTTGTGAACAAAAAAAAAGGAACCAAGAAGCCAATAAATACTCAGCATGAGTATGGGCAGGAAGCTTATATGAAGTATAAGCAATTGTTTAAAAGTATCCAGATGGTTCTTGTAATGAGTTATGTCAGCTATTTTGATCTGCGCCCATGGTTTACACACACAACAATAATCTCCATTGCAGGATGCACTACTGGATGCAAGTTGGTAAAGGCAGTGCCTGGTTAATGATCTGTTGGGAAAACTTGGGACCTGCATTCATGTGAATGTGGTATTGACGTGAACCACCAACCGAAACCCTGTTACAGACCAAGTAACTATCCTTCACAGTGACAGTGTTCTCGAATGTCAGGCCCTCCTTCAGCAGGATAGTCCTGACACACTTAAAAAAACACTGTTCAGGAACAATTTGAGGAACCTGACAAAGCGTTCAAGGTGTTAATTTGGCCTCCAAATTCCCAACCGAGCATCTGTGGTGTGTGCTGAACAAATGTCTGGACAGGATCTGCTGGCACAGGGTTATGTTAAGTTACAGTTGGTCAGTGTGTGTTGCTGTTCAGATTCTGTCCTCCAACTAACATTGCTCTCCAGAGTCTACATTTCTTCTGAAACCACACTGACCACACAGAGAAAATCTCCTGTAAACTCCAGTAGTGAAGAATAAGCCAAGGGTTCCTTGTAATATCCTGGAATCCTCTCAAAAAAAAACAAAAATGCGGTGTGGTGACACACTGTTTAAAACCACCAACAATGTGGAACTCTTTAACCAGAAATGTTCATCGGGTTCAAGGCATTACTCGATTTAAAAGACAGCAAAAACAAGATTTAGTTTATTTAGCATTTTAGTTAAAAAACAAGTATCTTGCTAAGTCTTTTTGACCTTTATGAGCCAAAAGAGCTTGAGTACAATTTGGCAGAGCCTCTACTGTCCTGGAAAAATAGAGTACAGGAAGATGGAACTCACTGTTTCCTCAGCTGGTGTTTTGATTATGGTTGTGGTGGTGAGCACTGTCTGACACACTGGCCTGAAAACTGCCATAATTGAGTTAATATCAGGTGGCTTCTGACAGTCTGATCATGTCCTGCACTGACCTGAGGAACAGCTGTTCTTTTATATCACACAAAAACTCAAGAATCACATTATTTGAAAATTTGCCTTTCACCATAATGTCCAGCCGTGTTTACTGAAGTCTCCACAGATCTGAATGTGGAAATCACTTTAGTCCTGTAGGACCACTGGCCAGCTAAATCGCCTTTTTAACTGAAGCTCCATCTGCCCCATAATGAATAGAACATCTTGCCATATTAATTTGAAACTTAGGTCAGCTGGGCTTGCTCAGCATTTTTATAAAAGCCACAAAGTGCTTAACACCGAGCATCTAGTAGCTTGGAACCATCTGCACTCCTTATGCTTCTTCATTAAGTTATTCAAGTAATATAATTGTTCTAATGGTTTTATTGGTGTTCCAATATTGAATTTTATGCTTTTCTTTTAATATTCTCTTAACGTTATATCATGTTACAATGTTATGTCTTTTTGCCTTGTCCTTTTACTAATTTATTTAATAGAACTGTGAAACAACTTGATCTGCATTTATGATACTATTTATGATACTACTACTACTACTACTACTACTACTACTACTACTACTACTACTAATAATAATAATAATAATAATAATAATAATAATAGTGCTAATATTAATAATTATAATATAATAAAAGTATTAACAACAACAACAACAACAACAATAATCCAAACAGAGGCAGGCAAGAAAGTCCCCAAAGCAAAAGAGTAATCCACAAGTCCAGAAAAAGGGTCAGAAAACACACGGGGTAAGAATGCAGTGAAACAAAAGAATGCTTAATAACTAGGCAGGGCTCAGTATATTCTAGTACTCAGGTGACCCTGATCTGCTCGTTTAGCGGTTGTGTGAAACTCTGTGGTGAATGTCTGGAGAGGAACTGATGCACCGGTGTCTAGCTCTAGTCTGGGTGTAGATCTTACATCATCATCATCAGTAGTAGTAGTCTGGATTTCATATATAAGGGTCCATTACATATTACCAGCAACTAACTTTTTTAAATAAAGCTTTTCTGCCCAATGTAAAGATCCTTTTCTCATCAGTGTTCAACATATGACTTAGACTATAACTTTATGTAATTTCTATGTGTTTTAAGTGTGTGTGTTTTTGTGTGTGTGTGTGTGTGTGTGTGTGATTTTTAATGATCAAAATGTATTTAATTGCACAGAATGGTCAGCTCCAGCAGCGCTTGGACAACGTGCAGAGAGACTTCATCGTTTTCAACAGAGAAAAGTAAGAGAAATTAAGCCAACCTTTCTATTTCACTCTATTTCTAGAAGCACCGCAAGATGTTTTTTGTTCTCTTTGCTGTACTATAAAACTCAATGTTCAGTACCACCTCATCACATCAAACTTTCCGTTTGTATACTGGCACCACACTGTTTCTGATTTGAACCATATTAAAATCTGATAAAGAAGCGAAAAATATCCAGTATAAGAACTATACACTGGTTTAGTTTCTGCTTAACATTTTTATTTGAAAGTTAAAAACAACAGATAACACAAACGTACATTGGTTTGATTTGACTAGTGTTTCGCAAACCTGGTCAAGGTACCCCCCCCCCGCCCCCCCGCTGTGCATAATTTGTAGAAGTGGTTGAAGTGGGTGTCAGAGAACATGAATACAAGGTACAGGACGATGGGACCTACAGGACCAGGGCCAGGAAACACTGGGCTAGAGGCCATAAGAAGTATTTCTGCTTAAAATTATTATGCTTATTCATGTGAACAGAGACCCAGTTTGTGTTGTTTTGCAGAATGCACAGCTTTTATTTGAATATTTTTATGTCTGGGCAATGGGTGAACCATTAAAGAGTCAATGCGCTTTACATTTTAGGGACTGTAAGTAACTTGAAGGCCCGTCACATTTTGTCATGCTTTTAACCAGGACGCAAAGTCCTTGTACAGTAATCAATTTCTGCCCCATTAAGACCCTTTCATTCTGGCTCGCTTCTATTTCCATTCTTCCATCAGTTCAAATAGTTTTCCTTAAAATGGCAATTTCATTTTATTTCACAAACTGATTGATTTAGTTTTTTTCTTTCTCTCTATTTTATTTTATTTTTAATGTTCCGGTAAAGTAGCACAGGAGCAAATTGTATGTTATAAAATGCAACAATATAATTAGGGTTTTTCATCTGGACACCAAGTCAGTTTTCACAATTAAAAATCAGCAGAACAATTGAATAAGCTTAAATACAGTAAATCAGGTGGTGATATTTTAAGCATAAATATAATGTTGAGAAGAGCACAGTTAGAAGTTCACAAGTTTGGTTCCTGAAGCTCTCCAGCCATTAAAGTTCCATCAGCAGCTTCTGATTTGAATTAATGAAGGACTGCTACATTTTAAGATAAGCTACATTCTGGATGATGACTGTAGATATTGGCCTTCTGCCAGGAGATCACAGAAAATGGTCACACTGCGTTGGTTATTTGTATTTATTCGTATGTTCTCGGTTCATCATTACGGTCATTATCATTATTATAACAGTGGAGCACTGACCCAATGCAATGAAAACTGTATTCCTGGCCAGGATTCAAGCACACAATGTCTCTATTCTACTCTTTTTTTCTCTTGTTTTGTTAAGGTTGAGGAAAACCAAAGCAGACGCCGAACGCAATGACCTTATCACAAAAGAGGCAAACCAAGCCATCGAGGACGGGCAGAACAACAACATTACTGGTGAATCATGTGTATCGGGGTAGATCTTTTGTCTAGAAGGAGCCAGAAAGGTCAGGACAGTTCCTCCTCTTAAAGCCCATTAGCTCAGGCTTATCCAGACTACGACAAAGAGGTGTGTCTCCAAGCAGAGAGGCTTTCAACGAAAGGCCTCGTAATGGTGACGAGGTATGGCACGCCCTTCTCAGCCCTTCTTCTTTTGTTTGTTTGTTTAATTTTTTGTTTTCAGAACATGTAAGAACAGTAAGATCAGATGCACTTCAGTTTCTTGTAAAATGAACGAAACATCACTGCAAGAAGGTTATTTACAGTATGGATTGTAAACGCTCCACCATGGACTGATTCAAGAAGTGGAAATGGCATTTAGATGTGAATGGTGGAGTGCATTAAATTCTGCTTTTGGTATTTTTTGTTGAACCTTTGTGCCTAAAAACACAGTAAGATTCAAAAAAGACCTCACGTCCTTTTCCTTCAAAGGAGACCTTGTGTTTGCAGATGCAGCCCTGTGTCCTTTTGATGAGTTGCCTTATGCTCCATGCTGGCGTGTCATAGGATTTGCTATCATGTAATCCGAGTTGTGATAATCATAAGCTTATAGTTCAGAGATGCATATTGTGCTTACCTTACACTTACGAATGCACTTCAGAAAGCAGCTTTAGCATTGTGAACTTGTAGAAAAGCTGCTGGAGCACTTGCGTTTAGGCTTTGCTTATCCTAGTCAGTTACGTAATAGAACTGGCTTTTTCCTTATATTTAATCATAGGTGTAGTTGTGTGTGTGTGTGAGTGTGGCTATTTGGGGGCACTTCACAATGCCTTTTCTTTTCATTCGTTCAATTGATGTTAAGTGTAGCGTGTTTATCAAGTTAAAGAAATGAATCTTCACAAGGATGGTAGAGATTAACTGATGTGTCCGTGCTCTGTCCACAGCTGTATGTTTACCATGATGTTTCTATTCATATTTAAGCTTCACATACATGATATAATGAACAAAAAATGGTATCATTGGCTGAGCACTTTGGATTGTTCTAAAATTAAATAAGGTGTTCGAAAACATGGTTTCTCTCTAGTTAATCTTTTGCATTTTAATGTAAGAAAAAAACAAAGCAACAAAAATGTCCCAACGTAAGTCTTCTCAGGTTTGGAGAGCACTATTTTACTTTTAGAGTAGCAATACTTCGGCAGCTGGAGTCTTCCATTCCACCTTAAGTGGTGCTGCAGGCAGAATATAACATCTGTAGCGCAAATAGTTACAGTTTTTTTGGTGATTAGCTATGCAGCTATTTATGTTTATCTTCATCTCTTGGCTTTGCTTTGTTTAAAATTGTGTTTAAAGTCAGAATTATGGCCAAACCAATTGCTTTAGCTCATCTTTGTTTAATATAAATAATATTAATTTCACATTAATATCTTGCACTTTCTTAATTTATCTTGTTTCAGTCTTTCAGAGAAAAATGGGTGAGTTGGGAAATTATCAGGAGTGTGATTTGTGGGTATGTGGCATTTTCTCCTGGCTTTGTGATCAAATGTTTTATTTAAAAAAGTGTTGAATAAGCCTGGAAAATGTCAGGAAGAGTGTCAGAGAATATTGTTTGGGTCTAACCTTTTGAATTCTAAACCGGAATAAATTGCATTATAAGGAACAAACACTCAAATATTTAATAATTCAGGTAATTCAGTTGGAGTGTTGGAGAATTCTGTTGGGGTCGAAAGCACTACGGACAAACTATTTGAATACTAAAACGTAGAAAATATTTGCATGTGGAATAATTTTTTAATAATTTAGGACAGCCCCGAGTAGCCCATTAATTATATTAGTGCAAGCTTAAATCTAAACTGTTACTGTGATTCATGTCAACGGAACATGAAAATTATTTGAATATTGTCTATTGTTTTATTTTTGAGTTTTGAGAATAGACTGTGTTGTTGCAAAACAGGTGGTTTGGAAACAACAGTGAATGTCACCATGGTAACATAACCAAAAATAAAAAGACCAAATAAACATCATTATAGTTTCTGATATTTGACGGGTTTTGTGTGACTTGTGGGTATCGGTTCCTCGTTCAATTGTTGTCACTGTTTGTCCAGTTGGAGACACATTTGTGGGCAGAGCATGGATGGGTCATTTGAAGTCTTTGGTAAAACTGGACACAAACGTTTCTGTGTTTCAGGGTTTGAATTGTGCAAGCAAGTGTGACAGAGTTTTGCCATAGAATATAATTTTTATCTTTTTAATAAATTTCGGATTATTCAAATTCTATTCGGTGTCATCATTCTTTATATACAGTACTTCTGCATTTAATGCTGTGTTATGGCTTATAAATGAAACCAAATTGTGATTGGTGGGTTTTACAGTAGCAAAGAGCTACAAGACAGAAGTAATAACTCAGTGTCAAAGAGTTAAAATGGTATTGTCCTGCTGTAAACATAGTGTGTCATAGAGATAGTGACTAGTCCAGTGAAGTGTCTATGATCACTGAGCATGCATTTTTTAAAATAAGGAATAGCACCTCCAGAGGCATTTTACACAAAATTACTGCACAATAGAGACTGTGAGCAGGATTTATGCCAGGGGTGTCCTGTTCCTATCCTCAAAGGGCCATAATTTCATTCTAACGTAGCAGGAGCTTACCAGCCTTTTGGGGCAGCTCTTGGTCTCAAACCCTGGTGAACTAGTGATTTGTTTACTCTCTGTCAAATACAACAGATTCAATTGACTAGCCTTTCATAAACAGAGTCAGTTAAAATTCAGTAGGGAGTACCTAGAAATGCTCACTAAACTTCCCAGATTTCTGGCATTCCAAGCAAATCTATGATCTGTCTTTCAATGAGCTCCAAGTAAATTGACCTATATATGGGGAATTCCACATAATTTTCTGCACAATTAAGTGATTAAACCTCAGTGTAAATGGGAAATTAACAGTCTGTAAAGTTCAGATTGGTGATGAAGAAGATTATAGACATCTGAAGTTGTCCATAATCTGGGCCCGGTTTCTCGATAACGAACACTCTTAGCGCGCTAAGAAGATTTTCTAAGATATATCTTACCTAAATTGTTTACATTTCCAAGTGTGTTTCTCGAACCATCCCTTAGGAAGTCTCTTTAGTCGCTGGCCCTTACGTGCGACATAAGAGGATACATCGATTGCTCTGAAATCGATTCTCAGGTCATTCGCTCGTACACTGAAAAACGGTTCGCGATCAGTGTGAAAGTGCAGCTAGATGGCCAAGTGGTAAGTGTGTTGGCCCTGCAATCCAAGGACTGGGGTTCGAAACCCACCTGATGGCGTACAGTATCGTAGTTGGCGTACAGTATCTGTAGTAAATTAAACTTATAAAAGCAAAAGTATATATTTTTCTAAGAACAACTACAGGGGTATTGTTGACTCAACAATAAATTTTAGTACGTAAACTGTACTCGAGGTGTTCCTTAGTAAATTTTGCAATGAATTTCTGTGTAGAAATTGTTACCAAGCTTTTCTTAAGATAAAGAGAGAGAGAGAAAGAGAGAGAGAGATACAGAGAGAGAAAAAAGATAGAGAAGATGGCAGATAAGAAAAAAAGAGCACCAAGCTTCTCTCTCTCTCTCTTTCTCTGTCCGCCACTAAGTCTGGCTGACATTTACTTAAAAAAGCTTGGTAACAATTTCCACACAGAAATTCATTGTACAAGGACAGGTGCTGGGTCCAGTTCGGTGACACCTGCAGGCTGCAGCACCCTCCTCTCCTGGCAGCACCAAGTCTGA
>JBBMFX010571596.1:0-14776 GCA_037832545.1 Rhabdalestes septentrionalis | reverse complement strand
ATAATAATAATAATAATAATAATAATAATAATTATTATTATTATTATTATTATTATTATTATTATTATTATTATAAATATAATAGTTTTTTAAATAATTGCAGGGGACTAAAATGCCTATTTTTATAGAGCAAATCCTAATTAATTCGCCAAATATGCTCCCAAAACACTTTGATTTCATTTTAAACTCTTAATGCATTACCCTTAAAGAAAGTTTAAAGGTAAACCCGTATTCGTACTTTACAGTTTACACTAAACTGCTGCAGTGCTAGAATGTAAATACAGATGTTACCCCTGTATAGACTGCACTTTAGTTCATGCACGGGTGTTTCTTTGGTGTGTGCTGCCATTTAAGTAGGTAAATACAGTAATATTCATTTAGTTTACAGTAATAAAAATACAGGGCTTTAAGAAAAACAAAATGAAAACCTGAGAACACTCTGGGAAACGCTCGAGACGCTCCAGAGGGGAAACTGTTCTGATGCGGGACGCTGCCAGAGATGCGTCACAGAGCAGCACCCAATAAACGGCTGCCTTGTGCTCTCTGGACAGAACCGAAACATTTTTACGGTTTACTTCATACAGAAATTTAGCTGAATTTACGTTATATTACAAAATTAGTAAAATTATGTAACAATTTTATAATTCAGCATTAAAATCCATGGAAAGATATATATGGCCACAAAAAATCCACAACTATGCAGAGGATATTTGCAGGAGTTTCCACAAACAAGTATTAGTAAAGGTATCAGAAAGAAATCTGCAAACGACTGAGGCCATGAACTTGCAGGGGAAGTACAGAAATCAGGTCTTGGGATGAGGTTAATTTATTTTTTCTGTCCCACTGTGAAAACCTGCTCCACAGAGAGCGGGTTATTGAACAGATCAAATCTCATTGTTTTACTGTAGCATAAATAAAGCCATCCTGCTAAGTGACTTACAACAAGCTCAAAATAGACCAGGCTTGACTCACAAACTTGCTTTCAGGGACTTCAACAGGATAAATAGAAGCATTGAGATGTTTTATTGAAGGCAATAAATAGATTTTGACACAAAGATCCTTTTATTCCAATACAAGACAAATAAAATTGCACAAAATTGTCGCAATTTTGTTCTACTAAGAATTGGATTTCATAACAAAGCCTGTAAACTGTGACTCTGGTCTAACTGTTAGTCAGTTAGTTGAGATAACATTCAATTCTTGGTAGAATAAAATTGCCATGTATGTGTCTTTTATTGTAAAAGAAATCTCTTGAGTTCAATAAAATTTCTCTAAATTTAATGTAGTTCATAGGACACTCGGAAACAAACATGTTTCTGTTTGGCTTTGAGTGTTATAAAAGCTATTTATTCAAAAATCAGAAAAAAACATTAAATTCTAACTTGAGCATTTCCCATGAAGTGCTCTGTTGAGGCTGGCAGGGGAGTGGTTTAGTGAAGCATTTGATTTGAAGCCACTTGGCATTAATGGTTGAATCATCTCTTAATTGGACACACAGTAGCTTTCTGTGTGTGTATGAGTGTATATATGTGTGTGTGTGTGTGTGTGTGTGTGTGTGTGTGTGTGGTTGTGTGTGCGTGTGCGCATGCGTGTCTTTTCCTGCTGACCTTTCTTTCCTCGACCCTCTGCTCACTCCTCACAAATAATCAGAGCGAGTTTAGACAAATCCTGCCTGGTGCAAAAAGCATGAATCTCCATAGACTTCCACTCAAAATGACCCAGTTCTGATTACATGATGGATTTATTTATTTTGTGATTTATTTATTTTCTTTTTTTCCAGTGATTGTTTTCAAAAGCACTTAAAGCAATTTTCTTTTGGCCTTGACATCATTTCCCATGTCTGGAGCATCGTAGCTTGGTCGTGGTCATGAATGTTGATTTGCTGCCAAGCAGCCAATCAGGCAGCAATCGCCACTGTTGAAAGGAACTCTGGTCTCTACGCAGAATTGATATGTAAACCTATTCAAATATGTTATTTAAATACACAGTATAATTTATTTACTACAGAGATCTAGGTCTTTAGTTCAGATTTTGGATGTTACAGTTATTTAGATGCGCATGGTGGGTGCATTGCAAGGAAAAAAGATAGTTTGGCCAGTTGAAGCTCAAAATGGGGAAATATAGTTTGATTGTACTCTAGGGTTAATAAGAAAATTGCATTTCACTTCACAGCTTCCTAGGGATAAGAGGACGAATAAATCACTGAAGAGTTTAAGCAGAATGAACTGCATTCAAGACTTCTTGCTCTGGAGTAGTGCATACTGACATTCAGATCCCATATAAACCAGCATTCCCTGCTGTACAGAGTTTGTGGAGTCTATATAGGAACACTGGGCCATTTACTGTTTGAGAGAGACCTGGGTAATAGTGATGTGTGGATCGATTCTGAAATATTGATTCCTACAATACCGGATATTTATGTTTTAGTATCGATTCTCGCATTAAATATCGATATTTTAGTCATTTGCTGTAAATGTGTAGTTTATTATTAACAGGAACTCAGTGGTAAGTAACTATATTATTGAGATAGTCTAAATGAGAAGAAACTAGTTACTGTCCTGCCTGCCATAACCATATGTGAAATACGGCTGTATAAACATATCGTGGCACGTCGATACGCTCTCTTACAACAATAGCTGAGAGTCATGTGTCATGAATGAGGAAAAAAAATGTTTTTCAGGTTTGTTTTATTTCTTGTTATGGTAATTCTTCATTATTAAACAACAAAAACAAATATTCTGGTATCTTATACCTATTATTAAGTTATAATCTGACATACACTATTCTTTATTTAGATTTTTCAAACACGGAAAATTTTTGTGCAAAATATCGGTATCGTCAATACCAGCCTGAATTTTACTTGGTATCAGATCAGAAAGTAAATCAGTGGTATCGCACATCATTATTGGGTAACACTCTTCCAGTGATTTTACTTTTAAAGGGGCTTTTTTAATTGTATTATTTGTGCTAATGCAGTCATTTCTGGTGCTTCCACTGTTTCTGCTGGTGCCGTCACTTTTGGCTGCAGTTATCAATCTCAACCAGTTGTGTCAGAATGGGTAACTGGCAGTAACTGATAATAGATATGGTCCCCCAATAAATAAAAAATATGTTAATATACATTCACAAAAACTTTATTTATATAATATTTTTGTGGTGGCCATTTTTATACTATAATGTTCTGTTATATAGTTTTTGTTCTATTTATCTTCTTTTTCTGTTTTTATACTGTCCACTTTGCTGATGAAATGATAAATAATAAAGGGTTAGATGCATGATGAATTATGAATCATCATTAATTTGAATCATCTTATCTTATCTTCCCTTATCTTAAATTATTTTATTGGTTCTCCGCCAGTGGCTATCATCTGATTAAAATCAGTACATGAAGATCACTCCTTACAATTTTTGTAACTTTACTGACCTTCAGATTCCAAGTAAACCAGCAGATCCTGCTGTAAATTCTAAAGCTTGTCTGTTCTATGAACATTGACCCATTTACTTTCAAAAGAGATCACACTAGCTGACCTGTACAACTCTCCTGACACCTCTGAAAATCTGCCCTTGTAAAGATTCAGGAAAAAAACGAAAGAGATGTCTTGTGAACAGTGTGGCTTTGTGCATGAACAGGAGTAATGTCTTGCCCTGACTCAACTTGAAAAGACCGAACAGCAGTTGTGTTTAGTGAGCCAACACTAAAAGCTCAACAGTAAAGCATCAAATACAGTGCAGCATTTTAACTCCACACTCCAGACCATACAGCTGTATGTAGGTGTGATTTTTTATAATGGGATAAGTGTTTTGTCACATTTTTAAAGATACAGATATTTTGGTCTCATATCATTCTCCCCATATTGTCATAACCAGTTCCACAAACTAGCCAGGACAAACCCAACTAGACAATATCGCAAAGATTGGAAGGTGAGGGTATGCATCTTTACCAGTTTCCAATGATGAAGCATCATTATATAGCTCAACATGCTTGGAGGAGAACACTAAACACCAATTATGTTACATGAGCTAACAAAAACCTCGGCCTGGTAACACCACACTGAATGATGGGGAAAATGGAGGGTCACCTTATCCGCTCAGAGAGACTCCTAACACTTAACCGTGTATGGATTCACATCTCATAATGATAGGGCTACTCCCAAGTTTACAACAGTTTAAAGTCAAAGCCCCCTACCAGTTGGCATTCTTTCAACATGCCAGTTCTCTGAAATCGCACCAAATGCCAAGTGTAATTTTCAATTTTTGACTCCTAACAAGCTTGTCACAGTTAGTTCAATTTGGAGCTAAATTGGCATTTTATACTTTATACTTTTCTTGCAAAGTATAATGAAATTGTCAATCACAAATGAATTATGTGGGAATTATGTGACAGGCCTTGGTTCAGAACAAATATAGCACTTGCAGGGGTAAATACACCACTGAGCAAATCCCACAGAAATGAATGACTCTCTCCAGCTCCTATAATAGCTCCACAACACTCATTAACAAATGTATTGAGAACGTGGGAAGAATCTGAGGGGAGGATGAGAGGAACTGTATTTATTCTCTCCTACTTTTGTTTTCCTCTCAAGTAAAATTATTTTCTCTTTTTCTACAGTCGTGCCTTACAAACCTGTTCTATTGTAAACCTGTTCTATTTCCATTGCTTTTTTGACTTTTTGCTGTAAAATCAGCGGCAGGTTGGGGTCACTGCCAGCCTACTGGTGGCCGACCCTCTTGCATTCGGGTCTTTTGAGGCAAAACAATAATAATATTTAATATTTAAAGAAAATGTTTCAGGTTAATGTATGCTTCTGTTTAAAACCAAACATAATAATGAAATTGTATTTTTAAAAATATATGAAAACAAATAAGACACTTCTGATGTGTTCAGAATGATATTACTGCAAAATAATGGAACTGTGCTAGTACAAATTAAGCTTATATTCTGACTAAACAGACTTATTTTAGTGTCTGGTGTCTAAATAAGAACAATTATGTTTGATTAACATGATTTTAAATAATGCAGATGTCACACATTTTTGATCATGCGAGAAATCATGTTAAGAAACAGGAAGACTTTGTTAAAAAACAAACTTCAGAAAGTCTGTTTTGGGAAGTCCTATACTTTGTTCATCCTGAATGTTTGCAGAGACATATAATCATACCCTGCCTGGCTGCCCATGCTGAGACTGTGTTTCCAAAATCAAACCAAATCATAGAGAAACCTCGGAAAGTTACATTTCCACTTAATTAATCTGTTTAATTAATTTTAAATCAGACCCTTTACACTGTTAGTGCCTTTGATATGAAAATATGCTGAACGTTGAGCGTTCAAGGCGGCCGATGTAATTAAAAGCATTACTGATCAGGTATTTAATCAGCTTTATTACTGAAACTTAGATTAGACTTTAAGAGTGTGCAACTTTAAATGAGGCTAATCCCCCAGGCTACAATTTTGTACACAGCTCGGATCTGATTGGCTGAGAGGGAGGCACAGCCGCTATCAACAGCAATGGAGTCAGCATTATTGATCGGAAAGCAGGATTTAGATTGATCTTTCTTAAATGCATTTCCTTGAAAGAAAATAGATCAATTTGATCTGTATGCTGTATGTCACTCAGTGTGTCGCTCTGGATAAGAGTGTCAGCTAAATGCCCCCTGGTGATCTAGTGGTTAGGGAGTACAACCTGCGATCAGAAGGTTGTGGGTTTATATCCCAAGGCTCCTAAGGTACCCTTGAGCAAGGTACCATTCTCACACACTGCTCGCCAGGTGCTGAGTTCCTGGCTGCCTGCTGCTTCACTTGGTGAAGGGGTTTAACACCGAGGAATAATTTCGTAATTTTCATGGTCAGTTTTCCTCCGTTTTTCGTTTGTTTTACTGAGTTTCTACTGTCTTTATTTGGATACCATTTCTATCAACTCAAGACCCAACAGTGTCTTCAGAAAGCTGAATAATATTTTGCTTTTAGGCAGCTGAAGGTATTCTGTCATATTTCTATGTGGTATGGTCAGTCCACAGTACTGGCCGGCAAGGACTATTAAATCTGTCCTGATGGGCTATGAACATCCTGTCTAGCCTTGGGAAGGTCCAGATAACCAAGAAAAAGAAAACGCTGTACTCAACCCAAACAATCTCCTCATCTTTTATTTCTTAAGCCACTTAAAAGATAAGTAAAATGCCAGTATTTCATTCAAGTTGACCTTCAGACATAACGTGGCTAAAACACAGCAGTACTCCCTTACATTTCTTTGTGTGTTTCTGTTTGACACAAAGATTCAATATAGATTTATTGATGCTGACTGCACTGTGCTTATCTCAAAGCTATAAGCATCCTCTACATATAGAATTCAGTACAATAGTACTGAGAACGAAGCCTTAGTGCTCCACCTGAGAAGCAAATTCTGGACACCCAACCAGTCTATAGACTATATTTGGGCTAAGAGGGAACACTGAACAGTTTTTGTTTTTTGTTTCTTGGTTAAATCTTAGTTTTCATTACAAACGATTAAAACAAATCAATGCTGCTATCAGGTGAGTGATATTGTAGCCATACACTCTCAGAAGTATTTTTTAAAAAGCTGGGTCAGTACCAGCCTTGCCACTGCGGTGGTGCCCTCAAGGGTACAGTTAAGTTCAACTTTATACACAGTACACAGTAAAATGAAACAACGTCCCTCCAGGACCATGGGTGCAACACAAGAACCAAAAAAGAAAGACCGCTAGACTATACAAGTGTAGGCTGGACAGGACTACACAGAGTGCAATGAGAAACTTAAAAAAGTCTTTTTAACAAATAATACATACAATATTATGTATAGTCGTGACAGTGCTAGTGTGAATGAATGCAGTATTCTGGTTTCTTCAAACCTACTATAAAGAAATAAGAGATTTTGGACCCATCCGACTTAGTGTTAAAGCACTAAACAATTAGGCAAAATATTAAAAGTCAAATTTGACAGAGACTGGAGAAGACCCCCACTCCCCACCATCATCCACCACTTGTTACAGGACTGGGCCTATTTATCTGGAAAACTGCTTTGAGATCATATTTGCCGTAAAATCTGTGTTGAGCTCAATCAAGCTAAACTTTTTGGGTACAGTTCTCCTATAACGTGGAAGGAGGCTTTTCAACTCCACCTGCATCATACATTATGGAAGAAAAGACTCAGAACTCTTTGCATTGGCACAGCTTGTGGGCCTAAAGGTTTTCTTCTATCTCTTTAAAGGTGAGGAACTGAAAGCCCCAGTGAGAGAAACTGGCTTCAGCTGAGTTGAACCACGGTCCAGACAAGGTTTTCTCAGGGCTCTGTCAGGCCTTCCCAGGCTAGGTGATATTGGAGGCAGTGTACCAGGGGACCAAACAGCTGAATATTGCATGAGCTTTGACAGGCAGGCCGGGACCAAGGTAAGAGCAGCTTCACTCACCGGCCTCAGAGCTCGACCTACCTGACAAGGCATGGATTTGCTCGACACTAGCAATGGAGGGAAGGCAGAAAGAGCTTTCAAATCACATCCATGGACAAAAATACTGAAAAACACACTAGCCTGCAACACAGGCCACTCATAGGTTGCTAAAACAGATAAACAAGGCAAAAGAAGGTCGATTGTGTAAACTATGCCAATATTATCTCTGTTAATATGCAATACCTTAATAAGAATAAACAGGTCTACTGAGAAGAATGTAATTAGTTTCCAGTTCTACAAATATATCCATATGTCTATATACTGTCAAGCTACTACACCAGATGGACCTATCTCATATCTGAACCCACTGTTCACTGTATCTGCTTCACTAACCACAGAGAGCCAATTAATAGTTTACATTTACAGACTGTGGTACATCTGTTTCTCTGCATCATTTGTGAGGCCCTTTTTCATATATCACACTGAGTGGTGGATCACTCTCAGCACAGCAATGACAAAGGCATGACAGAGAGTAAGTGTGTGTAGTTATTGATGATCATTTATTTGACACTGGAAAGTTTGGGTTTGCCATACTCTGATGTTTTAACTCGAGTCTGTTTCTGGCCACAGGACACTGTTACTGAGTGGAACAATAGAAATGCTCTATAAACACTGAAAGACGGAACAGTTACTATTTAAATGTGCAAGTTTTTGTTCAAACGGTGCTGAGTAATTATAAATCCAAGGTAGTTCAATGAATGCCTCTGATGTAAATGTCCTCATTTATTTGCCTACAGCAGCTGCAGTAATTTTTCAAATAAACTTTCTTCCTAATCAAGTGTTGGGTCTTCAGTGTTTCAGAATTTATAATTAACAATATTTCTGGTGTAGAAACCAGTAGCGTCATGATACACTGAAAAATACCACTGGCGTATTGCATGTGTAGATTGAATAGAACCCGACCCGAGCCCGAGCACCTTGTGCCCGAGCCCAGCCCGGCCCAGCACGGCCCGAAACATTAATTATAATTATCGGCCCGAGCCCGATTTAAACCCAACAATGTTTTACCTCACTGGTAGTCCTGGGATTCAGACCTACAGCCTTCTGATTACCGGGGCAAAGCCCTAACCTCCAGGCCACCAGCATAGCTAATAAACCACTGCATTAAAATGGTTGATGAAACCATTTAATTAAGAACATTTTTACAGAAATCAGCATTATTACCATGGATGCCTTCAAGATGATTACTGTATCCCAGAGCCTCAGAGTGTAACATCTCTGAAAGGCTAAACGCCGGGCTGTTTGCTCCTTGTGCATTGTGAAGCTCTATTATGTATATTAGCTGGTGCCGCAGTTTACAATGCACCCGTATACACATTCATTTCAAAAATGGCCTCATTACGCAGGTCCTGCTATAAATATGTATAATGGAAGAGCACAGTGGATTTTTTAACAAGTCCGATCTAATCACACCACACCGTCTTAGTCATCGGAGGAAATCACCTAAAAATCTTTCCTTTCCTCATAAGAGACATTCACAAAGGAAAACAGACATAGTTCACTCCGCCTCAGAGGTAACTAATCACGTTAATCGCGTGGGCTGCGGACAGATGTTCACTCTCAGTGAGATTTCGATGCTATTTGCATCATTATCATGTTGTGTGTAACTGCTTAAGCTGAGGGTGATAACCTGCATACGCTCTAAAGCCGCAGAGAAAGAATTTGCACTTGAATGAAATGCGGCTTTAAAATGTGAATATATTTAACCTGTAACTGCGAGCCAGATTTCATCATTGGGCCCATTAAAAATATATGAAAGATTTTTATCCTTTTCATCATTCATTTCCCGGAATGATGGATCTTGAGTCATATAGGCTATGCACAAAAGTGAACAATGCAAATGAGGCAAATCTATAATGTATACTATAATGTATATAATGTATAGATCATTTCTAGCAGCAAATCGGTCATCAGAGAGAGAAACACACCCAAGCACTCACACCCACGTCTGTGCTGCCCATTCACCGGATCCAGAGAAAAGTCTGAAGACAAAATGTCTCTATATTATGGTTTAAATTATTGTAATGCACAGACTGAGATGCAGAGAACAGCATGAAATTATATGCCGAGAACAAAAGGAACATACAGTAAAACTGAAAGGAGCATTCACTGTTATTTAATGTCTATCCTAATGGAGTGGTCTGGTGAAGTTCTCAGGGACAGAATTAGTTAGTAAGTAAGTACATTTTATTTCTATAGCGCTTTTAAACAACCCCATTTGACCAAGGTGCTTTTTCATTCAGTGCATATATAACATTTTTATCAGAATACAGTAAAATATCGACAGAATACAATCAAACAGAGTTAAAAGCCAGAGTAAAAAGATACGTCTTATGAGATTTCTTAAAATAATCAGTCAGTTGGTGATCTAACCTGCGCTGGAAGAGCTTTGGGCCTGTAACTGAGAAAGCCCTGTCTCCTTTATTTTTACAGTTAGTCCTTGCAACAAGAGCTGGTTAGATGATCTCAACATTCTAATTGGAGTGTAAGGGACTAAGAGATCAAATAAGAAGGCGCCAATCCATGGAGGCTCTTAAAAACCAGCAATCATATTTTGTATTGAATTCTAAAATGTACAGGAAGTCAATGCAGCTTGGCCAGAATGATCTAACAGTCAAACAGAAAAAGACCACTAACGTCTATGTCAGTACAACTCATTTCATGACATGCACTGAACCACAACTAACTATCCCAGGCAGGCACATTGGTAAGATTCATTTTAGAATAAGGACAAGAAAAGAGAGAATTCACTCGGAAAGAGTTATAAGATTACTTTAAAGTAACAGTCAAGTTTGCACTATGAACCCGAGAACCACACGGGCTACTTACTGTGAAATGCTAAAAAGGTGAGCATCTCGATTTGGGGCTACTTTCCTGCAAAAGGTCCTGAGGGATTACCCAGCAACAAGGGAACATGTCTACAGTAATGCACGGTGAGATATTTGAGGAAAATGTAAAGTTTATGGCTTAAAAATGGGGCCAAGGTCCCCAATCACCCAAAACGAAATTGACTCAAGATTGTGGGGAAAAAAAACGGATTCGATTACATCTTCTGACTTGATGAAAAACCTTGAAACCTTGGGTAAGTGAAGCTTTACCAGGAGGGATGGGTCAAAAGTGAATTGCACAAAGTTAATTACTTCTTTCAGTGTATGTCTTGAAGCTGTAATTGTCCCCATCACTCAGCATGAGGCCGGCCAATGCAGTTTGTGGAAGTTTGAGAAGATTCAGTGGATCTTCACTTGGCTTGGAAGCTCATACTGGCCTTCCATCTCCTCCCAACTTTGTATAATAAAGGGAGAACTATTAGGTGGACTTGGAAAAAAACTGGAGAAAATTGAACAAAACTGCCACATGCTCTTCTGAAGCTTCATATGGAAACATATACCAGCACTAGACCACACGGGCCACTGAACTGGATTCAGTATGTCCATAAACGTTAATGCCCGCTGCCAGCATCTGGTGCTATAAACTCTTTTATTCTCCCGTGACGGAACTATGGAAACACACAAATCACCACAGGCACTGGCTATAAACGTGTCAAGCTGGAGCTCTTCCTCCGATACGCAGCTGACAAACTTACTACACTCTGTGTGCTGGAACTGCCATGTAATGTCATGTGAGCAGTGTTTGCTGCTGGAGTTTGTTTTATATTTTGAATTTCCTCATTTATTGCAGCGATATGCAGCAGAGCAGATGTTCACAGTGGAGCCACAAGCTGTGATGTTTACTTTTTGCTATGAAACAGGGAGAAAGAAAAACGAATTGACAAGAAAAAGTATATTTACTCACCTTGAGCAGAGAAGTGGTGTCAGAGGAAGGAAGCGTGAAAAAGAAAAGAGGAAATAAGTATTAGTTGTAGCAAATATTCGCTGAAATCGTCAGTACTAGACCATAGTTTGCACACAAAAAGTAGACAATCATACTTTTAATTCATACTGTGTCACATATATGTAACTATCGAGTATGGGACAATTACTGTAAACAACCCCAATGACAGTCACATCCTTTTAGATTTAAAATGGCCTGTGTTGTGAGGGAACCCATTTTATCACTTTTCTTTAAGACGAGTTAGTAAATAAATAAAATAAAATAGTATTTCAACACTATATTTAGAAAATACATTGAAAATTCAGATCGTTTGTTTACGTGAGGCTGTGAAATTCTATGCATTTACATATATCTGCCTATTACGCCTACAGTGATTTAGTACCAAATGAAAGTTTTAAAGAAGTGTTTAATCCCTTTTGCCGTTTCACTGGTAAGAGTTGCTTGGAAACAACAGAGCAAATTTAAAGCAGAGCTTGCAATTAGTTAGACCTTCAGGCACTGGACTGAAGCATTAGGAGACTCAACCACCATATATTTGGGGCAACTGGTGGCCTGGTGGTTAGGGAGATGCCCCTGCAGTTAGAAGGCTGTGGATTCAAATCCGAGGGCTGCCAGGGGCGCAGCCACAGGTGAATGGGTTAAAAAGAGAGAAGAGTTTCACACTGCTCACCTCTGTTGTGCTCACACATGACAAAAATGGCCACTTTACAAAAATAATTGGGAGGTGACAGCTTGATTTACAGTGGGATCCCATTTATGCAGGAGAACTAGATGAAATATCCAATTTATAAATGTGCAATTCCTCTGGTGCATTATAACAGTAATTATCAATGCCCGTTACTCCACTGTGTAGTATGTAGATGTATATCCACAGTGTTCTTACATATATTTGTTTTGTTGAGTTTAAATGTCATGTTGACTGTTAATGTTACAGAGAACTTTAATAAAAGTTACTAAGTGTTGGACAACTTTGTTCCTGCGTGTGTTTGACGTCATCACGACTAGTCGACTCGACCTAGACTATCTTGATGAACTAATCGACAAGGAAAAATCTGATATATATATATATGTATATGTGTGTGTGTGTGTGTGTGTGTGTGTGTGTTCATACACATACATATTTTTTTTCAGTTCACAAGAAATATATCCAGTATATGTAGAAAATAAGTGTGGATGTGTGAGGGTTAGAGATCAGAGGAGCTGTTGATGCCTGACAGCAGCTCTCCAGGTCATCACTGTTCCAACCACTCTTCAGAGACTTCAGCACACACTATATTACCCCTCCTTCCTTCCCTCTCCCTCTCCATCCATCCCTACATCCCTCTCTATCTCTGCCTCTTGCTCTTAGAAGTGATGAGCAGGGGGCAATGGGAGTGTATAACAGTATAACAGCACATGACCTCACCACAGGGAGCTTTCTCCACTCTACTCCTGTGCTAGAATTGTCTCGTTATTGTCAAAATCAATAACACACTCACACATACACACACACACCTCAATCCTAAGACATGCAGGTAGTGCTATTTACTTCATTTGTGGAATTGTTTGCACTTTAGTACTATGAAAAAATTATAAAAGAAACATTGTTATATGTGATGTCATTCTTTTATGCCATATTCAACAATAAGTCTAAACCAGGCAAAGCAAAAAGAAAACACATGTTTTATCTAACAAATTTACATACTGTATTATTTTCCGTGTATTTTTTACCTTTTCTTGTCCTTGGTCAAAAAAACAAACATGTTTTTATTGCACAAAACGTCTTTACAATGAAAAAAGAAATAAATAAAATAATAGGATTTTGCATTTTCTACAGAAATTCTGCTGTAATGAGTGAAAGTGAAAAATAATAATAGAAAAACATTGCCAACACCTTTTTCCTTCTGGGGTCTATTTATGACATGTATCTGTAGTGAAAGGTGTTGTGGCTGTAGAGACTCTTTCTCTCTCCCCCTCCTGGTTTCTCTCCCTATTAGAACATGTGTGCTATGTCTCAACCCCCCCGCCCCTCCCCCTCCTGCTAAGTGTGGACACAGACCACACCACACATCATGTAGCTGTTTTTCAGAACCAATAACAGTATTTAAAACAAACATTTTCAAAAATAGATGTCGATTTTGCAATAAACTGGCACAGCGCTTATCGTGGTTTGGGGAAGAACTGCAATTTACAATCCATCTCAAACAAGGAAACAGAGCGATTTCCCATGATACGTTGATGGAACAGTGAGCAGGTTCAGTAAACAGCAGAATGGCGAGATACACGCAGTTCTTTTTAAATTTGCCTTTTATTATATTTCGGAAAAAATCTCTTATTGCACTCGTTTTTTTGTGCTACTACAGTACCATGTACAAGTACAGTATATTCATATCTGTTCTGTGACTTAGTTGCGTTTATATGTGCTTTTGTGTTCTAGTTTATGATCATACAACATGAATGGATGATTCTTAACTGCTACAAACTGGTTGGGCATATATGGGTGGACGGATGTACTAAATAAAACTAAAGTAATGTAAGAAGGTCTTGAGAAGTTCTGGGCTCTTGGATATTATCTGTGTCTGAGCAGGAAATGATTTTTGCTCAGGAAACGTTACTTCTCCTCAGATGACCCAGCCCACCGCTGCTGTTAGATCCTATAGCCGAAGGCAAAGGGAGCGTTAGATCCTGCAGCAGCGATACCGACCATCCATTTAAGATGCTGGAGAAGATCCATAAATCTTTTAAATCCAGATCTTCCCTCTGGAAAAACAAATACAGAAATAAATAAATAAATAAACATGAAGGTCTTTATTTTCATGAAAAGATGGCATGTTTTTGCACCCACTGGTTGTTGGACTAGAAATGATGGTGTCATTGCAGATGTAGACATTCCCTCTCCAAAGCATTAGTGTAATATGCCACCGATTCCCCTGCCACCCAGCAGGTATTTGGCTGGTGTTTAATGGCTGTGGTGTCTAATCGACTCCGCGCAGGTTGGGTAGCACGAAGTGGGAGTAAATCTCTGGCGTCGGCGCCGCCACACAAAGCCTGCGCCGCTTCAGGAGGCTGATTTGCTTTGATTCGTTTCTTGTCAACTCGAGTAATTGTCGTTAATGGCGCGTCTGCACAAAGAAAGCTAAACACTTATAATTGTACCTGCACTGCCTTCAATGGAGCATGGACCATTCTCCAACGCTGCCCCCTCAATTTTTACATTGAGAGGGTAAGGAAGAGATCACAGAGACAACTGCTGCTATTCAAGTGAGCAAGAAAATCAGCAAGTGTTTCTGAAGTGCATTGCAGAGACAAGCACACCATACTCTCACTGTCAGAACAAAACACTGAGTCTCCAGATGGGGAGCTTGGTTTGACACTAGCAGAAAGAACAATATATATATATATGGAAAAAGAATTACTCAAATTCAATCCTATAACAATTGTACTGGTACTAATTCATTTTTCATATATATATATATATATATATATATATATATGAATACGATCA
>JBBMFX010571580.1:0-14777 GCA_037832545.1 Rhabdalestes septentrionalis | reverse complement strand
GTGTGTGGGTGTGTGTGGGTGTGTGTGGGTGTGTGGGGGTGTGTGGGGGTGTGTGGGGGTGTGTGGGGGTGTGTGGGGGTGTGTGGGGGTGGGGGTGTGGGTGTGGGTGTGGGTGTATGATTATACAGTTTCGAACCATTTCCATTACAGGGCATTTTGCTGTGTTCTCCCTGTGCGCCTTTGTTTCTATGCATGTATGTATGTGTGTGTGTGTGTGTGTGTGTGTGTTTGTGCTTCTCTATGTTCACCCAAATGCAAATGCACCTCAACAGCTGGTGAATGGGAGCTTTAACACGGCTGGAGAAAGGCACTTATGATACAAAGGCATGCATTAAAAAGTAATGCTTTGGAAAAGGCCAGTGTTTTTGGCGTATAAATAATGCAGCAGCTGCATTTAGTGGGTTTTATTGGAGGCATTAATAAGCAGAGATATGGACCACATGGTCCATTTCATCCTCTTCATTTGGTCCGCAGAGGCAGCCAGCGCCACGTGAACTCCTCTCTCCTTTCTTTCTCTGTCCCCTCATTCTCTCTTCTTAGCAACTTTCTACATTGAATGCAGATGTTAGGGTTCTTGCCTGCAAAAACTCAGTCGAGTCCACTACTGGAACATGGTCTTTTTGTTTTTATAAAATGTGCTGAAAAAGCTCTCTTACAGAAAGCAGAGTGTCCCAAAGTGTTTCATTTTTTTTTAATTGGCATGAGACATCTCAGTGAATGCCCAGGTTACGTGTAACTTTTGTTGATTTCATCCCTTGTGTGGTTGACAGAATGGCATGTCCTAAGTGAAGACATTCATTAACAGTCAGCATTTGGCTTTACTGTGCCAGTGCTCTTGTAGCATCTGGAAATGTTTATCACAAGGAAGGAAATCCGCACTGTCAGACAGGGGAAAACTTTGGCGAAAGTGGATGTAGATGTTGTTTTCAGTTATTTTCAACATTGGTCCAGAACTCACAAAACATTCAAAATTGGCTTGATAAATTTCCACTCTATTCCTAAACTATGATTTGCTGTAGGCTAATGTGTTTTTTTATGCATGTATGATCTGTTGTATTTTTTCTTTTGTAGTTGTAGTTTCTCAGATCAGCAGTTCTGCTTAGATTTGAATGAAAAACGTGTTTGTTTACGGAGATGAAAGACTGCTCGTTCTCACGCTGGTAAACTTTACAAGAGTAACAGTTATTTATAGGTGTAAGGAGAGCTACAACACTCGCTATGAGTAGCTTGGCAAACATGAAGAAGCTCTTGCCTGGCAGGACTCTATAAAGTCATGGTCACGTGTGCACACACACCACAGCACACTGTGTGAACGATGTGAAATTCTTTCTCTGTCTTTCAACCATTCACCAACTATAGCAGCGGGCAGCGTGGGCACAGTCCTTTGCTCAAGGGTCTCTCAGTGGTGTCACTAGCAGTCCTTGGATTCAAACCAACAGCCTTCTGATTGCAGGGATATCTCCCTAAACCCAAGTCGACCAGCTGCCCCATGTAGAGATACCAGTCAAAAGTTTGGGGACACCCGATTGTTTTCCATAATTTAAAGCTTTAAGATTAAGATTATAGTAAGCATGGTTTTTCAAAACTGGCAGAAAACTAGCCCAGGCTCTCTGAAGCTGCTTGTGGGAACGAATAGTGTGTATAGTTACACTGAGATAGGGTAGGGACATGGGCTCTGGAACCATTATAGCAGGGCGGAAAAGTGTCCCCCCACTTTGTAAAAATCATTTGTTTTATCCCCTCCACCTTTCCCCCGGACGACAGTGGAGACGTAGAGAGCTGCCCACATTTTCCCTCCCGGTCTTTTGCCAAGACAGAGCGTTCTGCGTTCCCTCACATTAAAAATGCTTTCGGCACCCACTGGGTGAGAATTGTACTTTGAAGTGTCTATAATGTGAGTTTTTTCTTTTTTTTTGTTACTGTTTAGGTCACTATGTAATTCCTGATATGTAGCTTAGTACTTCTGATATCCCAAAAAATTTGACAACAGTAAGGCAGCAAAATTGGTTCATTTGTACAGTGAGCTGAGTTTCTCCTGTGTGGGCCTCCACTGCCACATGCTCCTTGATTCTTCACTGTTCATATGTCAGTGGTGTTCTAGTTGCTACTGACACCTGCTTTTCCTCCTGCTTGTCCTTTAATGACCACTGGGCTTTAGGGGCCAGAGTGATGGATAGGCCTCAGGAACGAAGCAGACGTGACACCCACTGTCTGGTGTCTGGTGTCTGCTGAAGATGAGGTGAACACACACAGTTGGGTCAAGAGCTTTGGCAATTAAAGGTCAATTTATTCTCACACGCTGCCACTGCATCATGCTTCTTAGTGTTCAACTGCGTGTCTGCAGTTAACAAGCAGGTGCATGCTCTGTGTGTCTGCGGCTTTGACATCATGGATATTCATTGTGCTGTGGTTTACTCCAGTACACTGCACATCTAAAAGCTCTTCTCCATACAGTGAGTTTAACTGCCGCTCCTATTGCTGAGACAAGCATTGCCGATAGAATAGGATACCCTGGAGCAGCTGCACAAACCTGAGGTCATCCTGCCTGATGCCAAGTCTCAGCTAAAGTGGTAAAGAATCCCTCAGTTCTAGACTACGGAGAAATGTAAAGTAGCTCTCTGGAATAATGGAATCTGGAAAGATGATTTGGAGTAAAGCTCCAAAACGAATCACCCAACCTCAGTACCTGACCTCATGAATGTTCTTGTGGCTAAATGCAATCAAAACCTGACTGCAATATTAGTGTAGAAAACTACATATATTTGATACATTTATTTTAAATTATTTGATACCTATTATACTGTAGAGTATTTGCATCCTATTACATTATTTTTTTACATGAAACTTCTGCAGTCCTATTGTCCTTAATAACAGCATCAGTCTCTGGAGGTTTTGGTCATTTTCGAACATTCTTTCACAAAGTGGGTGAAAGCTCAACTTTATGTAAATATTCCATATATTACTTTTTCTGGTCATTCAAAATGTCATATCTGCTGAACCAGTGTTACACCAAAGTGTCACCACTGTGTTCTGCTTGGACCTAAAGCACGAAGTCAGTGACCAAGTAGCAACGTGTCTACTTTTTCATCCAAAGAGCTTATGTTTCTTGTCAAACTATTTAAAGATCAAAACACCCACAGATATGCAGGTGTTAGATTTTTTTATCCTGTTTTAGTTTGACACTAACATGGGATAATTCAACTTTTAGAGGGCTCATGGTTGTGTGAGTCTTCTGCTTGACTTGCAGAAATGACGGTTTTATACATTATTAATTGATCTGGAACTTTTTGTTTCTGCCTATCCTCATCATCTTTAGGAAGCTGAAGAAGCTCTTTCGCTCACTGAAGGAGAAGAAAATGACCCCGGAGGAACGTGTGGAGCAGACCAGTCGAGCTCTGCGCCAGTGGCATCTAGATCACAACCTGGAGCCCTTTGATGGTCTCACACCTGAATACATGGAGATGAGTGAGTGAACGTCCTCTCTTAGTCTGAATGAGCTCAGATCTGTGGTGAACATATTCATGGCTCTAAGCTCCAGGCTTGTCATTTTATGATCCCCCTCCTCGGTCCATAGGCTCTGCGTGAGTCCTTTAATTCCCTGTCCTGTATAAGTCATAGCGTGTGAGCACTGCATTTGCTAGCCAGCTAAGTTAACAAACTCTGGCCGGTTCCTGTGTGTACTCATCACTAATGCTGGTGGAGTTGAGCATGTGTGTGCTTAGCACGCATTTTACGTCATCTGCGCTGTAACTGACGTCTGAAAGCTTGCTAGGATAATAGTAAAACGAGACATCCGAAACCAGAGCACCATCATTTATCCTGCAGCCTTTTTCTAAGCCTTATTGTTCATGGATCAAAGAGGCTTTTTCGTTTTTTACATTTTTTAAAAGAAATAACAGATATTTTGTGATTCTCAAGAGAAATAATTCTAGATGTTTATCCACAACTAAGCATTTCAGCATATTAGGTCACACTCCAGAACCACTGTTATATATTTCTGGGGGATTTTTCTCTAAAGAAGAGTCTAATTCCTTATGAAGATTAATTCCAGCTGACGTCACTGATTTTGTTAAAGTAGACCACAAACACGAGGCACTGACCTTTTAATTTGGAATCAGCCCTTAGTAAATTTGCAGATTTTTGACTGGAATGCTGATTCTCAGTACTGAGGTTTTAGTTTATATGTAAGTGGTATTTTGTAGTGGCTAGGAATCCTTCTAGTTCACTCTCCTTTAGGAAGAAAATGGGGTGATGTTTTCATTACATGAACTTGCATGACACTGAGGTAATCTGTCTCATGATATAGTAATGACATGGTTGGGTCCATTAATATATCATTGTTATGTTAACACTAATGGTCATGACAGTTACCACAGTGGTTGATGTCATGGCAGTTTGTCATTATCCTAATTTACAGTCATGCCGTCTAACATCATAGCATCTGTCATGGCAGTTATATGTGACAGTTATATTATAAGACATAATCTGTCACAAACGCTCAAGACAGCATATCACATGTCATTTTTTTTCTTCTGAATATTAGGATTAATTTGCATGTTTGTAGTTGCCTTGGAAGCCCCTTACTAGTCTGTGGAGGAAACTGAGCAAGTCATTTGGACTGTGTTTAAAAATTTGAGAGGGATGTCAAAATTGGAAAGCAAATAAAAAAAAAAAAAAGAATTTTATATTTGAAGGAAATAGAGATATAGAGCGAGCTGATTAACCGAAACTACTATGAAAACTGTGAACAGATTCTGCTCACAGGTAAGAGTATATCTCTTCAGTCATGTTTTTTTTTTTTAAGCATGCCCTCCAGCCTGACCTGTGCACACCATTGTTTTGCCATGAAGAGAAGAAAGTGAATGTCAATCAAGTGAAAGCTGGAAATACCATTTCCCACAAAGGTCATGTTCCATCTCTGTCAGATAGACAGACAAGCAGTTTTGTTTTGTTAGCACAGCTAGACAATAATTTTCCCTCACTAAGGATTCTAGCTTTTGTGGAGTCATCGTCTCATCACACTACACACACTGTACAAACGACATTCTGAAAAATACATAGATGTAGAGGCAGTTCAGAACTGGATGCAGAATTTACATTTAGATTTACATTTACGGCATTTAGCTGATGCCCTTATCCAGAGCGAGGTACAACAAGTAATCCAAAACTGTATCAAGGAGCTGCAAAGCAAGACTTAACTCAGCATCCACCAATCGCCTATGGTACTGTAGCTCAGTACACCTGATCAACACTTGTCACTGATACCTAACTACACCAGTCTTAACACATAAGACAACACCTGTAATAGAAGGTAAAACAAGGCTTTTTTTTATTAGTTTTTTTTTTGTAAGCAATGAGTGCTGGAAACTTTCATATATATTCAGCGTCAGCATTGAAGTTGCTGAATTATTACTTTCCTTTTAGGAGTATTGAGGCTACGTTCTTGTCCAAACTCAATTCTTTTAAGATGAAGAGAATATAAAATCCCCAGATCTAATATGTACACAGACCTTGTCTCAGTGGAGAGAGTCTCCTGCAGTTCTGGCATCTAAAGCTAAATTTAGACAGGACAAATTAAATTTGCTTTACATATCCATTTCAGCATTTTAGCAGAGTGATGTTTAAATTATTTGCTGAAATGCATGTAATATTCAATGGAAAATATACACTGGTTCAACATGGATTCTCCGAAGTGCACAATCATTTGCAATAATCTATATAGGCAACTTTTTAGTAAGAGTGATTCTGCAATAGAGGGGGCATCAATCTCTTACAGTAATTTCGGTAATTTTTAAACTGAATCCAAGACAGCCATCTCTTAATGTCATGATCCGGTGTGCCTGTTCAGCAGGGAGATGAACGAGCAGACTTTCATAATGTTTGTTCTTTTATTATCAAATACACACGAAACAAAAAAAAGCACAATGGTCCAAACTCCAAACATGAACTAAAAAGACACTCTGTCAAACTCCAAACATGAGCTGAACAGATACAAAGTGTGGTGGGAAATTTAAAGTCAGAAACACAAAGCATGTGATTTATAAGAGAAACTACACACAAAACATTTGCTGGTAATAATTCCTCATCCCTCGCCAACCGAGGCGCAAGGCCACACCCAGTTTCAAAATAAAAGTTCAAATGCAAAACTTTACATTTATATATTACTTTACCTTTTTGCAAGGTGTCTTTGCTAATTACGGCCTAAATGTGCAAAATGGGCATATACTGAAAGACACTGTGGTTAAAATGTTTTCCCCTGTACTTTGAATTCTTGCAAATGCAACAGTGACACAAATGGCCCCCAGTTGTGGAATCACCTAAAAATATAAAGATAGGACCATTAGAGATAGGATCAAGATAGGAACAATAATTATGGGATTTAAATTTGTTGGCTTGAAATGTTTTCAGTTATAGAATCAGACAACCTTTTCCTCACTTCCCCTCCCCTCTGCCCTCTTCTCTTCTCCTCAGTCTTAGTAAATCAGAAGGACAGTAGATGACAGGACAACTCAGCTGTGACTGCAAGTCCTGCTGTGTCAGCAGTCTGCTGACTGACTCATCCCTGATTCTCTGCTCCTCTCTTGCAAGATTTTACATATTGAATCTCCCTATACTTTTCCCTCTGCTTCTCAGACTACTACCTGAGAAAGTGACATATCTGATCATGAGCTACAATTAAAAGGCGTTCACAAGAGTAATCTGTACAGCTGTGTATAAATATTTTGTTTCTCCACCAAAACAGATGATCAGGATTTGTTGCTATTATAAATATGAGCTACAACTGAAAAGTAGTTTAGAATTTGAAACAGAATCAGAAAACTTTATTGATTAGTTTACAAAGAACTTAAAAATGCTTTGGTGTGCGTGAAGTAAATCTGCATCTCAGGATTGTACAGCCCAGATTAGGGTGAGAGATGTGTATGGTGTCAAAGCCCTCCCTCTTTTAATCAGTTTAGTTTTGAATAAACATTCAGAAATGAACGTGAAAGCTTGCAGCCTGGCGCATGTTTATTGCTCCTCAGCATGGGCCCAGAATGTTTAGCAAACTTAACAGGCATGAGCATGATGAAAGTGAGCTCACGGCTCTTTATCTGTGCCGTCTGTTTGTGTGTTTCTTCTCTTTTCGCTCTGCACCCGCAGTCATCCAGTTCGGCTTTGTCTCCCTCTTCGTGGCCTCCTTCCCTCTGGCTCCACTCTTCGCTCTTCTGAACAACGTCATTGAGATCCGGCTGGACGCTAAGAAGTTTGTTACCGAGCTGCGCAGACCAGATGCAGTTAGAGCAAAGGATATCGGTATTTACACATCTTCACGTACTGTAGACCCTCTACAGAACACGCAGATAGTGCTTTCAGATTACCAGCCCTATTGCTCAAATTTTGTTTTTGTTCAGATTAGATCTGGTTATCTTTATAGGTCAATGAAAGTTACTCAGAGGCCCACATTAAGTTAGCAGTCGATGGCACTGAATGACACTGAGGTGATATGCAGAGCTGCACTGGTGTAAACAAACAAACAAACAAACAGGAATTCCAATCTGACCATACTTACTAACTTACTTACTAACTTACTAATGTTACATGGTTATGCGTTGGATTTGTAGGTTTATTTGGATTTGTAGGGCTCACATTAACTAATCTGAGATTGAATGTGGGCTCAAGTGACTGTCATATATTAATACAGTCTGATTTTGCTCTTTTATGAATTCTTGGTTAACAGGCAATCATATGCAAAAGTTTAGGCACTTGATGTTTTGGATTTTGGTAGTAAAAATAAATATAAACACTATATTTCTGCAAAATACTTTTTTCTAGTATGTTAACATCAGCAAATTAATAGAAGTTAATAGAAGTCTGTTACCTGTTCCTTCTGGATATGTACTTTCACACCATGTTTAGCTCCACTCTGCATGTAACATACCATCCCTGCCACTTACTTAATGTTACAGCAAACCAGAGATTTCTGAAGAAGTTCATTAGGCAGAGCTTTTGTTGGAACTAAACCTCCCAGGTTAATAAATCATGTCATTCAGCTATGTTCAAACTTGCGCATATGACTGTACAGAGAGATTTTTTTTTTTGCAGTTCCAGTCTTGTAAATATCCAGTGAAGTGAGAAGAATGCTCTTTTATTTTTCAAATAAACTGGTTTCATAAAATCTGTTTTCTTTTCTTATTTCAGGAATTTGGTACAACATCCTCAGCGGCATGGGCAAGTTTTCAGTCATCATTAACGTAAGCACCACATCCACCCATCTGTATAGTCCCATGCTCAGCCTACCCTAAAGTCTGTACATCTGTGCACTGAGACTTCCTAAGATGTGGTCAATGATCACAAATTAGACACAGTAGTTAAGAATAAGGAGAATTATATCACACCTTTTTGAACTGAACTGATGACCTGGAAGGAAGGGAGAAGTTTCTTCTTCTGACATTCCGGTCCATGGAGAAGGGCTGTGCATCCCCGTGATACACTGTGGGCCTGTAGCGAGGATTATTATGCCTCCAGTGTCAGATAAGCCCAGGATTACAGTAATATGGGCCAGAGATCTCAAAGACATACATATGATGGAATGCTTTGAAGTGTGCTGTATTAAGCAGGTTTCCCAAAGAGGAAAAAATGGCTTCAAGGTGCTAAAATTATTCTACATAATGCATTACTTAAGTTTCACTCATATTCGTCTGAGATTAGATCTTTTGATAGGATTGTAAAATGTCATTACATTAAGTATTTGTACTTTATTTTCATGGCCCACGTATATTTGCAAAGCTCTGGCAAAGTTGCTTTATTATAATTTAATAGAAAGGTGATTTGTGAAGTATGAGAAAGATAAACAGACTGGACCTCAGGTCAGAGTGAACCGTGTAGTCTGGCTGCATCTGGGAGGGCGGGCAAATTCTTTTTGTTTCTGGGTTTTATTAGCATAGGTACAAATGGTGCACCAATACTGGATTTTTACATCCAGTTCTGATTTCCATTGGCAATTTATGTACTCAGCACATTTTCATTCATTTCTGTTAGCCAAAGTTGCAATATTTACAAAAACCTTTTAAATTCTTCAACCAAAACTTTCTTAAATAACATGAAGCCAAAAAAGGTATTACAGTGAATGTGGAAACAATGTCCATCTATTCATCCAATATCTACCCCTTTGTCCCGCACTCTGGGTCGGAGGCTGGAGCCAATGCCACTTGCAATAGGCAAAGGAGGGTTACACCCTGGACCCTGTATGATGCAGGTCCACATACAGAGACAGACAAACTGTGCACCATTGACCTATCCACAATGCATGTAATTAGCAGGAGTAAACCAACACCGTCAAGTGAAGAACATGCAAACTCCACGCAGAAACCCTCTAGCCCAACCCAGGGGTCGAACCCAGGACCTTCTTGCTGTGCGGCATCAGTGCTCTCTTGGACACAATGTTTCAAGCATAATTAAACTAGGAGTTTCTTTGGTATACATGTGGTAGCTTTCAGATGCACTGAGCAAGTATTCAGTTTCCAATATTTATACATTGCGAGCTGATCGGCCAAAATCTAAATGATAAAATGATAAAATGACCAATTGTTGTTTACTTGCTCAAACCATCTCTTTTAAATTACGTCTCAGTTTGAGTCTGATCTTCTGATGTTAGTGTAAATTAAGTAATCACATAATTACACAGATGCGCTGAAATAATCATGCAATGTGCATGTAGAGCAAAACAATGATAAAAATGGTTAATAATGATCAATAAATGTGTACGTCAAAACTTAAATTACTATGTGCATCTTATCTTTATTTTTCAGGCTTTTGTCATTTCCTTCACATCAGACTTCATTCCACGACTGGTTTATCAGTACATGTACAGTGAGACTGGCACTATGGACGGATTCATTGACCACACACTTTCCTACTTCAACGTTTCCCATTTCAAAGCAGACACGGCACCTCATGGCTCCACGGTCACAGTTTGCAGGTGAGGCCCTCTTCATTATTTTCACTTTGCTGCTCCTGTAAACACTCCATGTGTGAAAAAAAAAGTCAATTTAAAGATTTTAGTGTCAGGAATCATATGCTTCTATGAGCCGTTTGGAAGTCTCTTATATCCTGACGCCAGCATGAGGAAATTTGTCCACCCACTAGATTAGTTGAAGATCCACTATTTTTGCCTGCTGGTTTTACGAGCACGCATAAGATGCTGAGCACTATGGCTACAGGCAAATGCAAGTCAATCATGAAGTGTTGTGTTCATCTTGGTCAGGTCGAACATATAGGGCTGGATTGCGCCTCTCTTTTCTGCCATTTTCACATGTGGTAAACAAGCAGCTGGGGCATGGCCAGCAACAGCTTATTTGTATTTAAAAAAATGACAGAGCCCTTAAATGGCTCATTTGAATGACTGAAACTGTCAAGAATAGAGTTGTTGAGACCTCTTTATGTCAGTGGGATTTTGTTCAAAGAACTTCATGAACATATTTTGTAGCACATAGACCTGATATAACTTATTTAAAAAGAGGTATAATATGTCCTCTTTAAGGGTTTTTAATTGCAAAGAAGTGCACACACATTGTGTGTTTTAAAAAAAAACTGCATGAAAATGACAGTTGATGTAGGCTCATTGAACCATTTAAATTTCAAAATGATGTTTGATTAATAATGTGAGTAAAAGAGTGGTCAACAGCCATGGGATTTTCAAGGTGTGGTCACGTTTTACATGGGTCTAAAATAACCTGCATACAATTCACTGTTCACTGGGGAGTTCGCATATATTCTGCATCAGTTTCCCTGCATGCCCATACCTCCATGTCCCTAGAACAGCTCACGCTATGCCTTTGTCAGCTTTACAGCACTATCAGCAAAAACTGTAGCTCACCTCCAGCTCCAGGCTTCATTTTAGGGGACGTGGTACAATAAAAACAGGAAAAGATGACTTCAACCTCTCCTTTTAGCCTGTGTCAGCTCAGGTCTTAATGGGCTTGACGCTGCATGGACGTTCCTCTGTGGTTTTAAATCTTTAATTGTATATCAAAAACTGACATCATGCATCTGAAGCAATTGCTCCCCTATAATGGTCCAATGGAGTCCTGAGTAGGCTAGTGAAGGACCCACATATGTCAGGTTATAAACTACTGTATCGTTGAGACCTACCGTGGTCCAAGGAGGGACAAATTAACCTTTAACAGGGTGTTGGGTGCTTGTGGTCTGAATCAGTAGAAGGCCTACTGACGGGTTTATTGAGTTTGGGGCTGCGTTGACGCATGCCCTACAGTAGGCATGTGACCATTTTGACACATTGACAGGTGTGCATACACTGTTTACCTGGGTTAGATTACACCAGGATGGACTGTTGGAAGAAGACAAGATGGTGGAGGAAGCATGAGCCTCTGGGCAAGTTTCTGCTGGGCACTCTGAGGTCTCGTTTGTATTTTAAATGTGGCTCACTTAGGCTTTATTGCCTCTTCTCAGAAATCAGAAACCTATAAATATTGTAATATACTCTGTACAGTTCACTAATATACACAAATACATTTTTACATTTACACCATCTGTATAACATTCTGTAGATCTCCCGCTTTCCACCAAATCAGTTGTAACCCATTGAAACAAAGACTACAGGAGACACCTGAAGGTGTTCTGTGGTATCTGTCCCAAAGACATTAGCAGCAGATCCTCAAAATCCTGTAAGGTTTAGAATGGATTGAAGTAGTTTGCCCATCGATCAGATTGAGATATGGAGAATTTGGAGGCAGCACCTCTGTAAGGAACTCCCTGTCATGTTCCCCAAACCATTCTTGAACACTTTTACAGTATGGCAAGACCACTGCCATTACAGTATACCATAATCCCTAAAGGTTGACTTGGTCTGCTAAAATGTTTAAGTGAGTGGGACGTCTCAAAGTAACATCCACATAAAGGTCAGGACCCAAGGTTGGTACTGACCACAGCCAATTGGAAACAGCCCTGAGGACTGGCTTACCCTTGCCTGTTCGTCCGGCATTCAACACATCAACTTCAAGAACTGACAGTATATCCCACTCCTCCCACTCTTGCAACAACATAATATAATTAACTTGATCTATCAGTCTTCTGTGTTGGGGTATTTTTTTCCTTTTGTCCAGCCTTAGTTGTTACGAACTATTTTTGTGCAAGTGGTCTGGCAGGAAAAAATACTTTGAAATCTTCTTGCACATGGCTAAAATTAAGTGGAAAATATAACGAATTATTTTCTCCTCACATATAGTTCGTGCACGCTCTTGAAAATAACAATTACTCCCTGCATTCACCTGAATTCACCTGAAAGTCAGGCATGTGACTGTGTTCATGCTTATGACTAAAGTGGCTATTTACTGCTTCTGATTTCTACAGATATGATATGTTTGTTCTACTGAGACATTCATTCAGTGTTCAGTATTTGCAGTTTTTGAGTCTTTTTACATTCATGAGAAGTGACAATTATACCCGTCTAACTTCATTCTTTCGTGTCTCTTCCTTTGTTTTCCTTGTGATTAGCTGATGAAAGGTCTCAGGAGATATAACTCACAGATAATTGTAATAGCGAGGGAAACATCCTCAGGGTAGGGTGTAGGATGGGTGGAAGTGGTAGGCCAAGAATGAGTGAGTAACAGAGTAAAAGAAGCATGTAGATGAAGTTCCACTGCAACTCTGGATAACTGTTTGGATATGTGTGGTGGCTTCCAGGACACAAACTGTAGGACAGTGTTGACGAATGCTGTTATCAGAGACAGATGAACTCAGAGACAGTTGGGAACTGAGCCACTCTCCCCAGAGGCCGTAGTGGCACCATAAAGTCAGCGTTTCACCAAGTCGGGGAGTGTGTGTGTTTGTGTTTGTGTGAGTGTGCAAATGAAAAAAAATGAAGCACGTTGTGGTGGAGGACAATAGCGCTGCCTAAGTTCTTTAACTATGCCCCCAAATACCTTAAATACACAGCAGTTATGGATTCCCAAAACAAATCAATCATGATCTCCCCCATATATGCTGTTTCTGCTAAAATAGCTCTATGTAAACAAGTAATTGCAGTCCTAGGGATTAGATCTTCAGATGAAGATGTCTCCTGTCTTGTGGAATATAAACCAGTCTTGCAAGTACAATTCTGTATATGGGCAATGGAATCAAGGAGCCTGTAGTTCCTCACCGAAGCCTCACTGTTTTCATAATTGGATACAGGATATCAAAAATCTCTGGGGTACATTCTGAGTTACAGCTAATTTAATAAAATGGCATACAAACCCAAGGTTCAGCCATACTCTATAAGGTATTCATTCACTGCGCTGACCATATCTGTCCCTCAGGGTCTTATAATCACATTCTCGCGGCTGCAGTATCTCATGACTTGAAACACTGAAACATCAACATTTTGATCTTTAATAATTTCCTGATGGGTTTCGACAACGAGAAAGCACTTGTAATGTTTTCCTCCACATTTTCCCCCCAAGTTTCACCATGAAATCAAACACAAAAACATGGCAGTGCAGTTTTAAAGACATAGCAGGTGTTGAGAGAAAAGATCTCATGAAGTCTGCTTTAAATCTTCAAGAATGGATAATAAGTACGTCCTATTATCTTTCAACTTGTTGCACCCTGGAAGAATGTGTGAGGCATGTGCTACTGATTTGTCCTCTATTTTTGTTGCTGTACCACAGTGCAGCCTTCTCCTGGCAACAGCTGCCTTGAATACCCACCTCTAACCACTTAACTCTTGTTTTGTCTGCAGGTATAAGGATTACAGAGAACCACCATGGTCGCCCCAGCCCTACCAGTTCTCCAAGCAGTACTGGTCAGTCCTAGCTGCTCGACTGGCCTTTGTCATACTTTTCCAGGTATGGGCTTTATACTGTCCACAACAGGGAATAAAATGTGAACTACATTTTGTTGATTCTTTAGAAATGGTCCAGATGATCATTACCATTCATCACAGTTACTGTTTGTAGTAGTGAGATACACTCAATAAAATCACTGAAGAAATGTATCCTAGGCCCAAATATGAGCATACAAGCTTTAGTTTATAATACTATATCCAGTTATATTTGATTCATTATTCAGTTGAGTTGAAGTGCCATGTTCAGATTGAGGCATCATGATGCACTGATGCATTTTTATACTTTTAGACTAAGACCCAGGTAAAATATCCTTGTTGCACTTAATCAGAGAAAGTATAAAGAAGGTTCCCTCATTTAAGCTTATTCAGTATATCATAGTTTTAAGATTGTTCCATTTATCAGAATGCCGTCTCAGAGACGGGCTGATTTGCTATTACAGCATAGGTCAAGCTTCCAAACACATAAAAATTTACTGCCCTGTAATTATAGCTCTTGTTCAAGACGCAAGATTTCCTCCAAATAAATGCAGCAAACCTTGTAATACAGTTTTCAAACCCAGTTGCTGACAGAGAAACATGCTTTAGCACTTTTAATTGGTATATAAAATATGTTTTGGCCTGCCGTTACACTGATTCCTCCTATTAAACTCCTTTTGTGTGGGGATACTCAACGAAAAATACTTTTCTTTTAAAGAATAAAACTTGCAAAACAGTTTCAAGATCCTAAATTATTTATTTGTTACACACACAGTTATAGAAATGCAACATTAAGTGAAACATGAATAAGCCAGTAGACTGTGCAATAAAGTTCACTAATAATTTAAATGAATGAGTAATTTGAAAATGCTATGGTAATAAAATATATAGGGCCAAATAGGCCAGGGGCATAGCACACGGGGGGGGTGGGGGGGATTCAACACCCCCACTTTTGCTAAAATGTGATTCCATCCCCCCC
>JBBMFX010571554.1:0-14778 GCA_037832545.1 Rhabdalestes septentrionalis | reverse complement strand
TCTCTCTCTCTCTCTCTCTCTCTCTCTCTCTCTCTCTCTCTCTCTCTCTCTCTTTCTCTCTCCCTCTCTCTCTCTCCCTCTCTCTCTCTCTCACTCTCTCTCTTCTTTGGAACACTCTGGTCTTAAGAAAGCCAAGAAAGAGTAGGTTGGCCTGACACTAAATAGTGAAAGATTATACAACAAATACAGTACTACTCTAAATATAGCTCTAAAGCTTTATTACAGTGCTGCACATTCAAAACAACAAAAACAGACAGTTTATCTTTAAAGGCAAAATAGGGGAAGAGTGCTATTTTTGGGCCATTACTGTCAGAATGTGAAGGATGGCTTGATCACATATTATTAAAACAGTGCAGAGTTTTCAAAAGGAAAATAGCCCAAATGATTTAGCATTATTCTCTTATGTCTCTTATTGTTAATGCATATGTAGATAAGAGTAAGTGGACAGATGGAGACAGATGAGAAGAGAGAGTGAGACAGACAGAGAGAGAGGATCTCGAGGGCTGCCGTGTGGTGCTGATGTCATGATATCAGACAGCAGCCACTGAGGGACCGGATGGTTCTAGTCAAACACAACCACAAATCAGCCCTCACCTCAGCAAACACACTCATAAACTCACTCACTCCCTTTGTCTCTTCTGGGCCCAGTTCCACCAACAGATGCCATCTCTCCCTCATTCCAACAATAATTACAAACGCAGACATATTTCTAGACTAGGTTAAAAAATAACATATAACTGAGGAAAATGCCACGTCCTACATACCCACTTAGTAAGAAGATGTGAGCATTCATAATGTTTTTTCATGTTTTTATTTCCATGTTTCATGTGAGAAATCAGTAATGCTAGACCATATGTATAGTGTATAGCTAGAGCATATCAGAAAGGTTAATATACATTTCTAGTAATACTATATGTATAGTATTTTTGACGGATACAAGATACGTGATTTCACATGCCTGTTTAGTGTTCAAATTGATTTTCATGTGTTCCTGGGTGCCTTGACTCTTTAAGCTTTGGTTCCATGATTAGGAGAATGCAAATTTGATCCCCAGAGATGCCACAGCCATCTATTGTCAGGAATCCAGAAAAATAATAATAATAATATGAACACATTTCATTTATAAGCACCTTTCACAACTCTCAAGGTCACTCTACAGAATTATCCAGAAATAAAAAAATAAATAATAGATACATTAATTTAAGAGGAGTTTATAAAATTTGTATTATGCTCAGTTGTTCAGGGATGGCGTTCCACATTGGAAACCGTAAGCACAGTTAGTTTAAGCACACTCTCCACGGATACGGCGGGCCAGCTGAATATATTTAGGCATGATGGTGACTCTCTTGGCATGGATGGTGCACAGGTCCGTGTCCCCGAGCATATCCACCAAGTAAGCCTCACTGAACAGACCCCAATTTCCAGACTCACTGCAACTTGCAAGCAGCCTTCGTGACCTACTGCTTCCTGGGCATCTTCCCACCAGGGGATTTGTTCTTGCCATACTAGCAACGTGAGATGGTGTTTTGCCACAAGAAAAATAGCGAAAATAATGTTCAAATATATAGATTAGACAATACTACATATTGATCCAATGAATATTTACATTACAGTCGTCCATACACACTGAGCTATCCAAATATGTTCGCTGAGCAGCAAATTAGAAATGGCTGGTTTCACATGACTCAAAGTAGAAAAAACAGGCATTAGACCCTACTCTTCCAGCAATGGTAACATTGGGTAATTAGGGGAGTCTTCGATAGAAACTGGACTTGGGTATAGAAAAAATAGCTGTTGGGAGTAGACAGTGGGATTTTGTATTCAAGAGTTTCACCATTGGTTTGGCTAATTTCTTGAACCCGAAATGACAATCTCAAAACAACATGGACAAATCTCCAAACCACCTTGCAAAGGTTCACAACAGAATGGCATTTCTCATTGATTTGTCTTAGTACATGTCTCAAGTGTCTCAGAGCATCTTCGCAAATGGTTTCATACAAGTAGCCCACAGTTCGCACAATGAGCCCACATTTAGCACTTTTTCCAAATAAATAGATTATTATATATGTTATCCTGTACGAAATTCAGTCCGCAATTATATGGTTGTCAACCATTGCCTCACAATGACAGAGGCAGGTCTTATTGGTATTATTGATACAGTTGTGTTCCAGCTGTGTTCCAGTCACTGGGCAGTGATGCATTACAATTATACGTAAAACAGAAATACAGTTACATTGGTGACTCATTCTGTAACAAATACATAAGGCAGACATTACAAATTGTGATACAGTGTTGTCCTTTGGCTTCTATGACTAGGATAGTCAATCTCATATGGGTGGCAGAGGAAAACTTCTCAATCAACAACAAGAACAAGAGATCTGTAGCATAGTGATTGCAAATAATCCTCTCACATTGAGACAGAACCGTGATGCAATCCTTCAAAACAATGCCATATTCCAAATTGTCAACTCTATAAACATCTCCACTATTGACCAGGAATCACCTCACATCCTCATGTTTGTCAATGTGGCTGGTTTCAACCTGGCCAAGGGCTGCAGACATGGCCTTAACATAATTGGCCAACGGGTCACGGTGGAGGTACCAGGCCAGCACGTGGCAGTTTCACAATGTGTGCTGCCATATCTGTGAATGGTGTGGCCACACATATCCCCAGTTTAGGCCCATACAACCCACAAAAGCTCCTCATTTTCTTGAACCATCTTTATAGCTCACCAGGGCCTGGTTCACTGATTATCCAAGGATGCTCCTTGAGCTCCTACCACCATACTATCCTATCCTCAATCAGATTGAGAAGCTTTTTTCCACTTGGAGGTGGAGAGTGTATGAATATTTGGCCCAAGACCAGAGGCCCGTGATCCATGCAATGGATGCTGCGTGTGGGGACATCACAGAGGATCAGTGTGGGGGGTGGCTCAGACAAGGGATAATATCTGCTGCGATGTGAACTAAAATCTATGGACAAAAAGAGAGCAGCATGTAGACGGCAGGGGTATGAGGATGGGGGCCAGGAGAGGAGGGGTGATGACAGTGACCAGTGAAAGTGTTACTGTAGTTGTGAATCTTCATTTACAGAACTAGATATAATTTTTCTCGTACTTTGTTGGTGTTTATGTTTTGTACACTGTACACATTTTCTTTTTATGTACTCTAATGTTTGGAAATTACTTTTTGTGTGTGAATAAAAATGGTTACAATTTCCTTGGCAGTATGAGTGCAGTGTGTGTGATGTCAAAATTTGGTGGCTGCTCTTACTGTAAAATCCTTTTTTCCAGTTTTATACATAATAGTATTCTGTTAGCTAGACCTCTGCCATAGTGACACAACATATAGGCATTTTGACTTGAAGTGCTCACACAATGCCGAAGGGATGATGCATTTTGGGGGCACTGACTATTTATATGAAGAGGAATTTTGTTTTGGCACATGAGTAAACTGTTTTGGGAGAAAAATGAGGATTTGCAGGTGATCCATGTTGTTGTGCTGAACAATCCAGGTAATTTTGACAAAAGATGAACGCAGATGAGCCAAATCAATTGAGAAAGATCTGCGCAATTTTGATGGTACTATTTTGAAGGAATCTAGTTTTGAAGCATGTATGAACAAGTTTTGGGAAAGATATGAACTTTTGCTATTGAGCTGAAATGCTGCGCTGAACTGCAAGTCTGTTTGGCCAAATTACCTTAGAGTTTTAAGAACGTAATATTGGTTTCAAGAAATGAGCCAAACCAACCGAGAAAAACGGTAATGTACTTCTGTTACACTTAATAAATCTGAGAGTATGCGTGTATACCTATCTGCTTAGAATTCATTACTTGTTCATTCTGGCAAGAGTCAGTATGTCAGGATCTCCTGTACTGCTTTCATTGGGCCAGACTGGGAGTATGTAGTATTTTAGTATTTTTTTCTATTTGAATGTTCCAACAATCAAGAACAACAGTGGGAAACGATGCAGTACAGAGCACTGAATATGATCTCTAAGAAAGGAACATGCTCACATCCACAATTTCCATCAGGAAGACAGAGAAGGTGCTGTCATTTCACTTTTGAAAGAGATAATGAACCCTGAACACCCATGATAAGATATGGGTCTCATCATCAAGCAAATCAAAACAAGACGAGTTTCTCTCTCTCCTTGCAACCCCACAAGAATGAAGAGTATACAACTCTTCATTTAATATATTTTATATTTTTGTCTGAAAAGAATTCCAGTTTCAATTTAGTGATTTTACTTACTTTTCTCTTATTGGAATATACATGTGTGTGAGTAAAACATCACAAATCTCCAGCTCTCAGGAAGAATTTAAAAGATTCTTTGGGATCTGAGCCTGCTCCTTCATCTCTGTCAGCACACTGCTGTTTTTAGCCCAGCTGAACACTTATTATTAATTCTGATTTGCTTCTTCCCTTGTAAATGAGCTCCTCTAATGGGAATAATTTCATTGTCTGCTCCATCCTTCCCTTTCTGTGTCACCAGGAGCAGATGAGGAATCTTCCTTTTTGGAGAGCACTGACACCCTACTCAGAGGTAATAGGTAATCATCAGATGTGCAATCAGTCATGCGTATGCTGGCAGACCAGCCTTTTATTCTGGAATCATTTCCATGAATCTTAGATTTTCAGCAAAACTTGATTCTAAATCTCTGCCACACAATGAATTATTGCACCTGCCTTTGCCTTGTCAACAACAACATCGGGGGACATCAGCCCTGTTTAGTGTGGCTGAAAATGATCTGGCTTAAGAGTCTAGGGTACAGCAAACTACACTGAGTTACCTGGCAATTTTACATGTGTACATTGTACCTACACTAACTGATTATTTAATCATAAAAAATTATGATGTGGGTGCACTTTGTATTTATAAAATTACTGATTATACCCAGTCTGTTATTTTACTGTTGATCTGACCTCTCCATCCCGTTATGCAGTGTCCACCATAGGACTGTCACTAACAGGATATTATTTGGGTTTTGAGCATCAAAATGACAGCTGCATGTATGGGAGTGCTTGTATAAGGGCTATAGGTGCATAACCTCATTGTCACTGACAAACATATTCAGCCAACAACAGTCTGTAGAAAGTTTATAGTATAACTTACACTAGTTTTGACATTTAACTAGGAACTGTACAAGCTAAGTGTGTCTAATGAAGGGATCAATAAGGACATAGCACATAAGCAGATGAAGATAACATCTGTAATGATATTAATATATGTAGCTATTGGTGAATAAAATAGTCAGTCATGACAGCTTGCACAGTTTCCCATTAGACTCATTATTAACTACTTAAATCATGAAAAAGGCCGTAAAGCCCCACTAAAAAAGGGTGAGCTCCAAATGATGGTTTGCCAATCAGAGTTCCTAATGTAACTTCACTGACAGTTCACTTCTTGAATTTACTTTAATGATCACATTAGGGAATGCAGAGGGAGAAGATTTCTGAGGGTATGTGTTTGCAGGTGTTACCACATTTGTGCATTAACCTGTGTGTGAGAAACGTCTGTGTCATTATGGTCAAGCCGTTGAACAATTAAAAGAGGCCTGCTGAATTCTGTAAAACTCCGTGGACAAGCAAACAATTGTACTTCATTAATGCCATGTAGCATTACTCTTAGCAAACGGAAGTCAGGCCTCACCAGTGACTCTTATTATATGTTGCCTTGCACAAAAGTGCATGGCTCTTCCTGCAGTCCTGAGCAAAACACCATTCTTCACACACACTGCCACAGTGTGTGTGTGTGTGTGTGTGTGTGTGTGTGAAAGAGAGAAAACAAGAGAATGAGTCAGTGGATCCCTGCTGTACTCAAACAGACACACATCTTTATACCGGTTCAGAGATGAGCAGTTTATTGAAACCATAGTTCATTGAAACCTTAGTGCCATTATTTTAAAAAAATACATTTGTGCCACTCAGCTTGATGCTTTATTTTTCTGAAGTATCACCCGACGCAGCAAATTCTCTCATTATTATAAAAAAAAGCCAAAGAAAATACTGAAGAGCTCAGCAAGGGCAAGTGGGTAACTCAGGATTGTAGATGATTAATGCGAGTTTATGAGATGTATAATGTTCGACTAATGAAAATTTCCAACTGTGATTGTTTCAAACTAAATACCTGCGACGTATATCATGTTATATAAAAATAAAAAAGGGGGCATATGTATTCAGCTTTTTTTCCCATGGGTGGGCACATGAAGAAGTGAATTTATATTTGCTAGTTCGCTATTTGGCATGCACAACCATCCCTTGTGCAAAATCACAGATCATGCCTATATAGGACACTTTCATATTATTAAAGACGTATTATGTACATATCAACATAAAAACATACAAAAAGGCTGCAAGGCTTTAAATTAAAAGGCTGTCTAGTGAAATGACATTTACGTCTGAAATGATAATTGTGCATTAGCATTCTATATTATACCTTTTTTGTCTTATTATTTTAACAAGACCAATGTAGGAGTTTCACCCCATATAAAATGTCACAACACATTTTGGGAATTCTACAGCTGATGCTGAAGTAAACCAGCCCAGTCCTAAAGGTCACTTTGTGATATTTTTTTTTATATTAATACTAGTTCCCCTAGCCTGCGTTTGGTTAATCATCAGCTAGAAATGGCCATAGGTGTAAAGAGTGCTTTGGTCATCCTGCTCCGCCTTCAGAGTCGACAGTTCAGATGGCCCAATCTTGAATTTGGCCCCATATGTCATCATGAGTGAAAAGATAAATGAGCTCCACCAACTGTCATGGCTTGCAAACAAGCAAAGCATGGCAGTTGCTCAGTGCTTAGGTGTTAAAAGGATGTCTGCACCAAAACATTTCTCTGAAGACTGTTTCTTCAACTTGGGGCAATACAGAGCGGGTTTTGCTGAACAGCTGGAAATCAAGTCTGGATCAGTACCAACTGTCACCGGACAAGTAAGTCAACTTAAGGCTATGTAATTTTGTTGGTTTGCTGTATATGGTTACCAAGCTTGTTACCCTTAGAATGTGGCTGTAATGTTAGCTCTGCAGCTAACAATTAACCGCCGAGTTAGCAGGCTACTGTCACAAATGTAAAGGTAGATATCACCAGGCATGTTTGTGAATGGTGTGTGAATATACACATTAGCTAGACTACTGTAGTTCTTTGTTATTAGAATAACCGTGCTGCTGTTAGCCTATGAGCCATTGCTATATACTGTAAACATTAATGCATGGTACCATAAGCTGGCCCCCATCACCTTGCCCCTCCACTCTCCTCCTAATTATCATTTAAAGCTACAGACACAGAAATGGCACATCTCATTTTGGTACTGATTGGAAGTGGCTGTAATTCTGCACCCAGGCTGAATTTCAGAAAGAGACTTAAGATACAGTATTAGGGGACCCTTAAGACATACATAAAAGCATACAAAAACCAGCATGTCATGGGACCTTTAAGTAAAAAAGGTTCACAGCAGCCCAGAATAATCAAATTTTCATTTGATAAAAGGAAGTAAAACCATCTGGATGCCAAAAAGTATTTTGATGCATTTGTCCTTCGAAAATGATAGAGGGTTGAGCCCTACTAGTTATTTATTTTTTTATCTCTACAACAGGCTGGATCAAAACATATCAACTTGGTTTAGTTGTGGGTTAGGGTCCTGATATAAAGCATGTTCCAAAGGGGAGAACTTATACCACCACAGTAAAATCAGTTAGACCCATGTCACTTCAGTCATGACTGTGGCTCTGCAGCCCATTTCAGAGCATACACTTATTTACAATTAAATCTCTTCATGCTGCTGTCCTGCCAAAAAAGCATGCTGAGCAGCACAGACTAGACCCAAATTGATGTATTGATGAGACTTTATTTAATGTATCAGTTTCCTCATCAATATGTTGACATTTGTTGTGTTGTCTTTTGGTAATAATATAGTTATAATAAAGTTATCATTGATTTTTCTTTCAAACAAATACCTGTGAATCTTAGTACCAATAGCAATATTTGTTTAAATGTTCATGCCTAAAGAAAGAGGTTCTCAGCATTATCAGTACAAAACAAAAACTATCTCTGCTGTTTTGTTTATGGGACCAATATTTTTATTTGAGCATTGATTATCAGAAGGAAATATCAGGACTCCTAGATTTCAAAAGTCCCCTTGGGTGTTACGTGTGTGTCAGTCTCAAGACAAATATTTCATTAATGAGCCATTCGGGGTCCTACCACAAGAGGGCAGAGTGCTGAGCCAAAGGCGTGTCTATGACCTATCAGAGGATATGCTTCTCATATGGTGGTTTTTGACTCTACTCACAACTAAACAGAGTAGAACCGAACTGAACCAAACCGAACCAAACCGAGCTGGTACAAGTCAGTGGAAAACCTACCAGTCCAATCTATAGTTAGGCCAACCTACCAGTCCAATCTCATTTGCAAATGACTGGTGCAGTTGTATGTTTCTGTTTTAACAAGGCAGGAGCATACTGTAGCTCTCTGAAGACTGAAAAGAGTTTAATACACAAGTTAAATTAGGTGTGATCCTGATTGTTGTGAAAAAAACAGCCGCATATGAGTTCTCTGAGAACCAGAATAAATTATTCTTCTCTTAGACACAATGGCTAGTTCAAATCTTTCTGGAATGTACTAACATACTTGTCATTTCTAATCATTCAAACCTGTAACTGTGTTCATCACCTTTTTCACTGATATGTTTCTTCTTTATCATGGTCTTTTTGCACAGCCTGTTGAATCATTATGGTAACAAACCATTAGTGTGCCTGTGTTCTGTGTCTATAACATACAAATGCAAAGTCCAGCAAAGAAATCCAATATTTCTTCAGATAAAAAAGATTATTTCATTTGTTTTAAATGAATGGGACACATTTGGGCTAACATAGTAGACTTGCATTAAGATTTTTCTCTGATGCCTTTCAGATAGCATGGCATTCCTGTGATTTTGATCTGGATGTGAAATTGGTCATACAGTAACTTGGAAATGTTCCAAACTCCAACAATGACCCACCATTCTGGCAGACAACTTTGGCCTTGGTCTGGCCCTGGCCAGGCTGGATATGACACAGGAAGTTCTGTTCGAGAGATGACCTAGTAATGCCGCTGGTAATAAATCCAGGAATGTGGCCTGAGACAGAGCAGCCCATCCATCAATGCAGAGTGACATCCTGTGCAGCCCGCTGGTGAGAAATTAATGCACACTAATGCATTGTTAATAGTCCTCTCAATAACACTGCACACAAAGAGGCATCAGGTACTACATTTTGCATTTTGTTTGTAAGACCCGTAAACTAATACTGTTAATTAATTTGGTCAAACAAGAGAAAGGTGAAAACATGAAGGGAAGTGGTTTGATTGCAAATTAATTTGATACATTCTCTTTCGTAGTCTACAAATTTGCTGTGGTGGCACAGTGTGTAGTGCTGAACGTTTCACATCCAGGGTTGGGGGTTCAAATCCAGGTTTTGGTCTTGTATGTATAGAGTGTACATGTTCTCCTCGTGGTGATGTGGGTTTCCTCCAGGGTCTGCGGTTTCTCCCACAGTCCAAAGACATGTGCGATTTGTGAACTGGGATTTCTAAATTGACCATGGCATACAGTTTTCTCTGTCGTTATGAAGTCATCCACAGCTGTTCATCATTCTGGCTTTCTTAATTTTTTGTTGTTAATATATTTTAGACTACCTTCACATTATTTGAAATAGATGAAGTTGTGAAGCGTTAGAGGTTTTCATGGTTAATTTGGCGTTTCTCACATCATCCTTAACATTTGCATAACAATGAGTTCACTTCTCAGAACATTTAGTGTAAACAGCAAAATACCACAGATTACATGCAAAAGCAAGAAAACTGTTGAGAATCCTTATTCCACCTCTCAAAAGCAAATATTTATGTCAGTGAACACATCAGTGCCTTAAGAAGCCCAAGTGCATGAATCATGACATTCAAAGTCATGTCAATGTAACATTTGCACTCTACAAGCATTTTCTAATGTAAACTCTGAAAAGCATCTGACTGACTACGGTAGGAAACATAAAAAAAGAAACAAAATCCCTGATTGTGGGAAATTTATTTAAGAACAATATTTAAAAGTTTGTATAGTGACAGACCATGCACTACACTTGCAGTCCAGAAAAAAATGCAGTGCAATGTATTATTCATAACAAAATAAATGATGCACATTACCGAAAATGAAAAATCAATGACAAAATCAAAAAGGAAATCAATTTATACTTCTACATGCTTTTTACAATTGCTGAAAATACTGTATGTTGGGCCAGATGCTCTCATCCACATCACATATCTTCAACTTGCCATGCAGAGTGGAAAGAGTACTCTAGAAAGTCTTATCCAGCTTCTGCAGGCATCTGCTGTGATATCCTCACATGCAGCATCCATGGAAGCAAGCAGTGTCATCTCTGTTTGTGGGTTACGATCATATACCTTCCACCACCAAACTGAGAAGAACTCTTCACCAGGGTTGAGGAATGGGGAACATGGTGGTAGGAATTCCATCACCATCCTGTGGTTTTTGGGCTGGAGTGATGGAAACTCACATTTTCACAAATAGGTATGAGACATGATTTTCGAATAGTCGAATATTCGATATACATTCAAATATCTAATAGATATTTCTCATACCGTTTTAGCCATATCTCTCTTAAAACATGGACCAGAAATGAAGACGTCTCCTAGCCAATATTTCATGTAATGTATTAATTCAGCCCTAAAGGTTTTGTTAATTATCGTCTGAAGACATTGGAAATGTAGATTACCATTCTATTTGTGGTTATGGTATAAATATTTAATTGTTTTCACAATAATTCCTTTTTTGTTTAATCTACCATGGCTTAGAACTTTTCACATTAGTCTGAAAACATGTAAAAAACTATTATTTTAGCTCCAGGAATGCTTCTGCAATACACAGGAGAAAACCTTAATTTGGTTACCTAGTTTAGCACATCCTAGGGCATGAGTGTCAATGATTGTTGCTACAAAGCTTTAAGAAATTTTTGGATCAGGTTGTGGCAGCATTCCACACGGAGAAGGCTACAACATCAGTAACATATCCTGCCCCTTTGAGAGAGAAACAGACAGCTGCTCTCTTGAGTGTTTCTGGGCAGACACTCACAGCTGCCTCACTAATGATGTGAAGATCCAGAGCTGGGCAACTTTGTTTGTTAGCATATGACTAATCACTACATTCATACACTCCCTCCTTCTCAAATTGAGCATTAGAGATTAGCAAAATTAGGGAAAACATGACATTGCAATATCTTGTGTTTTACAATATTGGGTTTTACAACAAGGTTGGCATATTAAATATTAGAAAAGCAGTATATGAAAGTAAGTGGTTTATAATACAGTATACAATAAGGCAGAACAAATATATGAATTATTATAATCACAAAACTGTGTGGAGATGGAAAATAAGGTCATTTTAAATGTTGTGGTTAGGACAGTTCAACATAGATATAAAAACATTTTGTACATCGTATGCAAAAATTGCCAATATATCGAATGCATTATAGAACTGCCACCACATTATGACTTGAAGGTGGTTACAGGGAATTACTCATGTTTGTTAATGTTTCCCTTAAAATATTCCTTTTACATTCTTAAAATGGAGCTGCCAAATGCGTTCTTTGGAGCTATTCCCCAAAGACATGTGACTGTGAGGCTCTTTATAAAGTCTCCATGTAATGTAAAATCCCAAAACATATGATCAAGCCAAGAAACATTTTGAGACCTTCATTTACGATAGTTATTTGGTTCACTCCGTTCAATATGTGTATGTGATAAGACGTCTATGAAAATGTTAGCAATAGGTGTGGGAAAGGAAAGCGAACCTCTGTACTTATGTAATGTCAAATGTGGTAGCTGTTGTGAAGCCTGTGCTGTTATCATTTATTCATGTCACCCTGCATAACATCCACAGGAGCTGACAGTACATAGGCCAACACATTGCTGAGGAAAGGGGGCTCCTGAGTGAAACACATAGAAAGATGGGCACATCGGGATAGAAAAATGACTTCTTATGTTTTTCAGCTTAATTAGACATTCAAAATCTTGACTTTGCATTTGCTCAGCAGAACAGAAAAGATAATATTTCCATCATATTGCTTCTATTTGATTGTTTAAATTTACCGTATCTCCTTGCCAAAAAAAAGGAATATATTGGAATTTAATCAGTTTTACTGAACTGGAATTTGCCGCCATCTAAAACAAAAAATCAGCAGTGTGGTTTTCAGAATGTGTTCTCTCTGAGTCAACTCAAAACCTCTTTCTGCAGTGATATATTTCTTATTATATACCATGCTGCATGAAAAAATATTACTGGCCACCTAGTACAATTTGCTCAAAAGCTTTTTCACTTGTTAGAGCATATTTTTCATTGCATTAAGTTCTCCAAATCATTAAGTTGTTGATATGGGAGAATAAAACTTCACTAATGTTCTCCAGTAGTTTGAAGCCCTGTCAGCTGCAATCCTAGTGCCAAGAAACTCCATTAAGCCTCTGAAGCACAAACTGCAATGCCCTGTGGCATCCCTATGGTGTTGTGGGCACTGCCCCAGCACCTTGGCACATCACCCTGAAACAAACAACGTGAAGAAAAACAGACCTCAATTATTTTTCACATCTTCAGACATTGAATTAATGAGAACTAATGAGGTCCAATTCCATCCAACTTCTTTGATAAGTTATGACCAAATATGACCAAATAAGAAAGCTTGCAACTAAGACACAGCAGGAGGGAAGAGAAAACCCTGTCCCTCATTCTTAATCAGTCTATCCTGCTCTCATCTTTACGCAGTATAATCATGCCTGAGACCTTTTGTTGAAATGGCGTGGCTGACCTCGAGGCCGACATCATTAATTGGGCTCGCTGCTATTGTAGTATTGGAGTGGATCAGGTTCGAAGTTGATCTACACATCAGTTTCAGAGAGAAGAGCAGGAGAACAGGTAAGACAGGACTGAGTTTTACCACTGCTGTGTTTGACATGTTTTTTGCATGGTGTAACTTATGCCCAGGTAAATGCTTTTTCAATGGCATTTAGAATAAAGGCTTCTCAGAAGTTAAAAAACAGACATTCATACTATTGCACATGTTGAATTACCAGCTGCTTGGCCCTGGCTGTATGGGTAAATACACACTGGCAATGGATGTTTGTCCATGCTGTTAGAGTTGATAAGGCAATACTTGATTGCCGCTTACATCTACACTGTTGACCACAGGGTGAGTTGCAGAGAGAGGTGGGGTCAAACTAGTGAATGATTTCAGGATGCTCCCTTCCCCTCTCTTTCATTTGCTTCTCTATTCCCCTTCCAAAATTCTCTCTTTCTTTTCTTTCCTTCCCTTTCTCTAATCATCCATAGAAACTATCAAAGGTGAAGCATTCTCATTTTTACATTTTCTTTTTGTATGCTCTGCTCTTTGTATGGTCACAGTCGTCATCATCCAGTATAGACCGCAAACATTACCTTTACCTCTACTGAACCCACCTCTCACAAATAGCTTCTCTTCATGAAGGAGCCAGAACAAAAGAGAATGATGTCCAGCATTCTGTATCTTCTTGAGTCCTCAGAAGGCAAATCTGATATGGTTTTGTGCAGCTTAATAATAATAATAATAATCACAGCAGCAACTCTTTGCAGTCTAACCTAGCTAGCATAGCCGATATAGTGCTGTACAGTACAGCCAAGTTGTGATTTGCATGAAATGTCAAAGTTCGCTAAACTGATGTGTTTATATCACTGAGCTGAAATGTCTGACAAGTTACTGGCAGCTGCTTCTGATGTATCACTGGTGGGGTTTTTTTATTGTCATATGTCCATGGTAATGTTTGAGGCTACTTGAAGACAAAGATGAGTTCTGACAGACGAGTAGACATTAACGTTAGTGTTTAGAATATTGAGTTGGTGGAATTCTGTTTTTGTAGTTTCAGTCCGTTGAAATAACAGCATTTTAAGAATGAGGGAAATGGGGGTTTGTGCCCATGAATGAGTTTTAATGTATTTCATAGGCAGCATATATTGTCAGGGTTGTCATATTTTTTAAAAGCTTAAAGAGATTCTGGGCTTTTGAAGTGAGATTCGGGGCTTCAGTCCCTAAAGCAACCCCCAAGCTCTGCCCCTGGTACTTAGTACAGGTATTATAATTAAAAAGACCAACATCAGTGAACACGAATATCTCTGAAGCATTAAACAGTGATGCAGTCATTATTTGTTGGGGTTGTATTTTTTGTCATCATATAAGTCATATTACCCCACTTTGCTGTCCTTATAATAGAGTGCTTTTCTAGCAAATTCCCTGAAGAGAGCAAACTATATTAAGCAGCTGAGGGAAATTAATGTTATTGGTAGAGTAAGTCTGTTTCAATGCCTCAGCTGAGCTCCCGTACCACTACTCTGCTCCTTCTGTCTTACCTCTTATGAAGCTAGAAAGGGAAGTTATGTAACTGCAGTGTGCCTGGCCTGGCAGGGCTGACAGAGGGCTGAAATTGCTGGTTGCATATCCTTTAAAAAAATCACAAGTGAATACTTCCACTACAATCTCTCTACCAGCTGCTCTTGTTTTTCATGCACTTAATCTGAGTGTGTACATTACATTACAGAAAATCACATTAATTTTAACACTTTTCATCTTCAGTGCTATATCCCATTCATATACTTACTTCTTACAATCTTTCTTTACAAGTATTTAAAAGTCTTCAATTATTTAATTTCACTGTCACAGAAATATATATATACATATACATATACATACATACACATACATACACATAT
>JBBMFX010571536.1:0-14780 GCA_037832545.1 Rhabdalestes septentrionalis | reverse complement strand
GAGAGAGAGAGAGAGAGAGAGAGAGAGAGAGAGAGAGAGAGAGAGAGAGAGAGAGAGAGAGAGAGAGAGAGAGAGCGTGCGTGTGTGTGTGTGTGTGTGTGTGTGTGTGTGTGTGTGTGTGTGTGTGTGTGTGTGTGTGTATTTGTGTATAAACAGCAGTTTCCTCTCAAAGCTGAGCACAGATTGACTTCAAGCCAGACAGATATAAAATATTCACCCGGATCAGTCCATTTATCCCCATGTCCTTCATGGGATATTCCTGCGTAATTGAATAGTTAAAATAAACTCTGAGTCATTCAGAGTGGGATTGGTAGGAAATTCTAGAGAAAGGTGCTTAGTCAGAATGCCTCACATTGGTGATGAATGTTATTGCATGAGATGTTATGATTCCACTGCCTGTTGTCTGAGGCGCTATTGAGTTTCGAGAAACTTCTTTTGTTTTACAAGGCCAGTGCAGGGTACTGTGGGGCAAAATAGTCTCCACAGAAAACCCATTTATTTTAGGTTTGCCACTATTTTACCATCATTAATATTCCACATAAACTCTTAGATGATACATGCACTCACCAACAGTGTACAGCCTGTTATTTTCTCTACAATTAAACATTTCACACCAATCCAGCTCTGAATGACATTATTGGAATCTCAATCACTGAATCATACTGAAAGCTTGAAAGAATTATTTAATCTCTGGTGTTACTTGTAGAGTAACTGATTGCATTACAATAACAGAACAAAATAGGGACATATAGGGTATATATTATAGGGTATAGCTCACAAAAAATTTCTACAAACACATCGGGAAAAAATAAGAGACCACATCAATTTTTTTATAAATCTGTATTTCTATGAGGATGACGACCATTCCATGACAGTTCCTGTTAAATACCTACACAGGCACCTCATTCTGCTTTATGAGGGACTGATAAGTGATTACCTGAATTACCTCTTATTTAATGAGCAAAAGTATATTTAAAAAAAACACAGCTGTAATCAACATTCTACTCTCACAATGTGACCAGCCTGGAGAAACACTACTAGAAGTTCGTGAATTATTCAAATTCTGTAAACACTGCATTATTTCTCTTATCTTAATCTACTGTTATTTCCTTTAAAATTATCTTTTACATTATGCTTTAAAAAAACTATATTTTGATTCTGAAATTAGATGAAATGTAGTCAACAGTTTTAAAAATTATGGCAAAGCTGTTCAGTTCAATACTTGCACCTATAAAAGATCAAACCTGAGAAACGTAACATGTTTGCAGTGGTCTCTTACTTTTTTCCAGAGCTATCTGGGCCCTGTTCAGGATGACCACAGTTTAAGATTTGAACTTATAGACATCTCTATATATTGCCAGAGCCTGTTAGCCTGATAGCTCTACATAGCTGCTCCATCTACTTCCTGGTACAGGCAACAAAATGGACATTGAAAACTCTTTCAGTGCTCCAAAACAATAGAACAGGAAAACAGGACTCTGCAAACATCATCGCAACACTGAATTAGTAGGAGCAAGTATATTAGATCATCAGAGCCAGAACTCTCCACTGGGAAAGAGAGGGGGGGAGTGTGAAATTATGTAAATGTACCGTAGACTGTGAACCGAGCTGCGCTCTTTAAAAACATAAGAAACAAAGTTAATAAGGGGATTATCATCCTATTGTAATTCACAGTGCTTCTACCGTTCTTTCATCCCTGAAGGATACGTGGTGTCCCCTCCGTGCGGCACACTAAGTAAAGGCAGGCAGCAACGACGTGGCTGGATTTGCGTCCGCGGGTCAGCCTCTTGCACAGCGCCATCTTGTAGAAGTTGAAGGCCGTGTCCAAGCAGTGCTGGTTCATTTGTAGCTGGTGGCCCAAGTGGTTTATGTTCCTCTTCGCTAAACACAAAGAAAACATATATCAGACTATATGTTTCCTGTTCTGGTCATAAGTAATTGCTGAAACAGTTACGTTGTGAAGTTATGAAGCTTTTAGTCACTTTGTGCCTCCTGAAATTTTCCACAGAAGTTTGGGTTTATTTGGGGGGTTTTTTGGGAAGATGTGCTTACTCCTAGTAACACGAAGCATCACTTAATGCCTCTCCTCAATGGGCGGAAGATCATTTAGTGTTATTGCTCCCAAACTTTGGAACTCTCTACCACTCTCTCTCCGTTCTGTTAACAACATCTCCGAATTCAAATCTTCACTCAAAACTCACTTGTTCTCCCAATGTTACACCTGATCCCATCTGTCCTCTGCATGTCCTCTTTCTTTGTGTTTTTGACTCATTGTAAATGTAAAGTGTACTCTTGTTTGTTTGTTGTTTTCATTGTATGTAACTCACTGTAAATGTAAAGCATCCTTGAGCACTGGAAAGGCGCTATATAAATAAAAATTATTATTATTATTTATTATTAACAAGCTTGGAGGAGAACACTAACTGCTTATTCTGTTACATTAGCACCACACTGAGGGATGGTGCAGGGGAAGGGTCATCACTTAACAGTTAACTCTATTGGACTCTGACCAAGAATGGCTAATGCATCACCAAGCATCAAATTCACAATCTCTTAACAATAGAGCCAAAGCTTACACTTACTAGAGCCCAAGGGTTTGTTTTTCAATGTTACATTTTAACTGGGCAAAAAACGTTTTGGGGACAACGATTTTCAAACAAGCCTACAGCAGCTGTGTCCCAATACTAAGCACTTTTGGCTTAGATATGCTCCAAACATCTGAAATGTTTGAGTGCTGAGTTTTAGCAAATAAAATGTACAAAAAATATGAAGAATACCAATGCATACTCATTAAAAGCTGAGTGTTTGACAAGCAGTGCATCCCTCATTAAATTAACATTAGTAGCAAACGAAAGCACGCACAAGTGAAGTTGGCCAAGAACAGAAGCGGTGATCCGATGAGTTCTGATATTTAATGATATCTAATCTAATCTCAGCATTGTTTTTATTTAATTAGGTATTCAAATAAGACACGAAAAAACTGAAAAAATTGGTTTTCTTCTCGTCAATTTTAATGAGAGTTTCTTAATGGAATCAAAGACCCGAAGAAACTCTGCAACACTTTGTTACGCAGAGTTTAATTATGTTTATCTATTGCGGTTTTGTTTATTAATAAATTAAGATAGCTTGAAAACAGGATCAGATATATATTCAAATGGCTATTAAGTTTATTTGGGGCAATGCTGGAAAATCTGATAATAATCATACTAATAATTTATAAAAACATCCCATCTGTCATACTTTCAGTATAATTAACCAGACTGGAAATCTGACACACTGCTTTAACACTGTGTCTCAATACAAACTCACAATGCCTGTGTGTAGGATGTGAGAGACTAAAAGTCCTGAGCAGAAGCCCTGAGCTATTTATACAAAATCCCAACCACACAGAGATCTCTTGTTCTCTCAACCCACACACACACACACACACACACACCCCAATAAATCTCAACACAGACCACACACGCATACGTGTCTGCTAACACACAATCAAGAGGTCCTCCATATGCTCTGCCTCTACCACACACACACACACACACACACACACAAACACACACACCCATAGCCATTTGTCTGTCTGAAAGAGATGGTTAATTCATTCCTGTACAAAACACACATGAGACAGGTTACCCACACTCCAGAATCATGACTGGTTCCTCTTAAAGCAAACATAATGCAAGCATGTGCACATATACTCACTCTCACTCTCATGCTTATTCACTTTCCCAACACACCTCTACAAGCAGTCACAGTGCTCTGACACATCTAAAGCACTGGGGTGACACATCAATCACAAAGGTTTCCTTAATCAGAGACTAGCAGAGGCCTGGCAGTCTCACAAGCTTTACTCATCCAGTTAAATCAACAGGGGAGTGAAAAAGATTTTCTAATGTTATATCCCATACTATCTCAAATATTTCAATAATGTATAGGTATTAGAAACCCTCAAATCAGACTTCCCTTAAATGGAAAAAGGGAAAAAATTAATTAGTCAATCTTATTGGGACATTTTAATAATAATAATAATAATAATAATAATAATAATAATAATAATAATAATAATAATACTCACTTTATGTAACAGCATGTACAATAATACCATTAGTGTTAATACCAACAATAATGAGTAGTACCCCGACAGGCTGTAGAACTGTTATTATTTTTTTATTATTAATTATTATACTAGTATTAACTAGTATTATTCATTATAGTTCATTTCCAAATTATTGACAACACTGTTATTTTAATATATACATGTAATAAAAGTTCAATAAAATGATTAAAACTGAAATACATTACTCCCACACACACAAACAAAAACATTATTCCCATTTCAGTGATCTCACAGTTGAGGTAGGTTCATCACTAGTAATATTCTAAAAGTATTATGCTTTTAAAAATAAATTACTTTGTGTACCACTAGAGGGAGAACTTGTACCACAGATTGAGTGTTGAGGGTCAGGTTTCAACATTCGAGCATCACTGTAAGTTTAAGAAGTATTTAATATTTACTTTCTTAATGAGCATATACGTGGTGATTTCTGCATGACCTGGCAATCCAGCACAGGCCATTGTGCTCTTTGAGCAGTTTTTTGATGTTCTTTCATGTTGATTTGTCTGGTCAGTGGCTATCATTCATTCTTAAGAAGAAATAAAACTGACAGCTAGATAGCAATCTGGAGGACATGGGAGACTTAACTGAAGTCAATATCCACTTAACTGTTCTCATATCCATGAAGGGTGCCTTAAATTAAATTTGAAACATTATGGTTTGGAGGTTATGTGTATTCCAACATCATATTCTTGGCACTTCAGTTCTGAGAACGAATCAAAGGCTGATTAGATTCAGGGTTTATGTGAAAAGGACGGGCTGATACTGATCCAATATGTGGGGTCCGGGAGTTAAAGCGATAGTTAACAAAAAACAAACAGAAAATACAGTCAAATGTGTATTTGGGGACACTTAATGCACACTGAAAATGTCTGAGTTACACTTTCTCCTTCACATGCACACACAGATTAAACTGAGGCAGGTTTGATCGCAGATCACTCACCGTTCTGTAAGGTCTGGGCTCTGGACTGCTTTTCCCCCCCGGTGAAATTGGCACCCAGAAAAGGAACATTGCCGGCGGCTGTATTGCAATAAAATTCACAAGAACGGCTTAGCAGTAAGACTAAAAAAGTATACTAAACGTATTCCAGTCACCATTTATCATCAGAAATGCTGCATTAATAGACCCAGCATCCTCTGCGGCTCTACAATTCAGATTTTAATCTGGGCTCTCTGTCAACTGCAGAGGTTCACATAAATATTTCAGCTTTTTCTGTGGTGTTTGGGGAGTAGAGAATTCAAACTACTCTTCAAGTAGACAGTGCTGGGAAAAGTTATAGATTGATTAATCATTAAATTTTTTACTTTTCAGTTCAGGTGGGTGGCCCCTGGGCAGCATCAGTTCACAGACAGTTAATTAAAGTATAGTTTGATATCATAAATATAGAAAAATATCTGAAAAATATATACAAACATATACATACATATCTTTATACACACACGTACATATAAAAGACACACAGCTGTGTATATACACAGTGGGTCACATCAAATACCGAAGGAAAAGTATGCACAGACCTGCACTGATGATATTTTAGGTCATAGTAATGCAGAAATATAGAAAATACAGGGGTTACAAACTTTTAAGCACCACAGTACATTACCATCCAGATTTAAGACAAATTTGGACAGCCACTGTTAAAATGAGTCACTGAATTGCAATATACACTTTAACCAGCAGAGGGTTCCTCGTTTCTGTCACAAATCAAATTTTGTGCTCATTTGTGTTCATTGTCCAGTGTTTAAATGTGCAATGGGACTTTTCTCCCTGACATTGCAGAACAGGTAATCCAATTACAGTACTGTGCATAAGTCTTAGACACCTATGGAAATTGTTTGAATCGGTTTCTATCAGCAGTGAGTTTCTACCTGCCAGAAAACCACAAATGAACATCAGAATAAACTCAAACGAACAAGAAAGCAGAAAAAAAGGATAACATTTCCTCAGGGTATGTACAGCAATCCTTAAATTAAATCAATTTTATTACTTTTTTCCACCTTCAGAATTTATTTTCAACCATCACAACTCTGAATTGCAAGTGTTGAGCAACCTTTCTAAGGTTTATGCCAATTTCGATATTTATACACAACAGAACAGATTTACAGACTCACTGATGTTGACCACATATTGCACATCTATTGCACTTCGTAAATCAATATAAAACAAACTACACAAAATGTGCAACGAAAATGAAGACATAGTCCCAACACACTGGTTGGCATTTACTGCATGAACAAACTGGCATCTGCTATATGAACTAGCTAACTGCTATTATTTGATTTAAACATAAACATGTACAATAGGTTCAAGTATATGGGATGCCATTTGTAAAAACAGCTTTAGAGGTGTCATTTTTCATAATTTAGCGCAATTTTCACACAATTAAAAAAAAACTAAATAAATATAAATTGAGCTCTTTACAAACAGTGACTCTAAATGTAGGATATTTGAGCTCTAAATGTTTACAATATGTGCTAATTGGCCACAGCCTGTGATTACAATTGGCTGTCACATAGATGGAGGCTAGACTGCATGATATGTCCTCACCAACATGGAGAATTAGCATTAAACTACTAAATCTAAATGTTAATATGAAAATTATACCTCACACTATAAATGTGAAACTTCACAGTTAGATAGGGCTCGGTGATGTGTTTCCAACGACCCCTCATTTAACAAAATAGCCCCCCGGCGATTCGGAATTTTAGCCCGAAATCCGTTCACCATGAACAAAAGTTATGGGACACTGGGGCAAAGTGAACAGTTTTTGGCTAATAAGTTGCAAAGTCAACTTACTAGTCTTTGTTTGTGCGACCACGACTTGCATCTCAGCCTTGAGTCCCTATCTCTGGTGGCCAGATACACTAAAGCCTACGCTCAAATGAAATAACACAAATTGTAGCAGATAGAATTTCACTCAGAATAGGAAACCTCATAGTCTGAAAAAATAATACTTGTTTTTTGAAAACATAACACATCTAAAACTTAACACACTCCAAAGTTTCATATTTCTGCACATTGCCTCCAGTCATTGTATGGATTTATATAATTCCATTAGCAGCATCATTTAATTTACTCTAAGGAAGCAAAACACACCAAACCAGATATTTGATTGTAGCTAAAATGAATACTGAAAATGGTCAGAAAATGAAGAGAACACTGTCATACATAAAACCACTCTTTATTGTAGTAATGTTAATTGTATTTATTGTAATATTAAAGTTTTAAGACTAATAACCACTACTGTCCAGTAGTAAACAGGTTTTAATTATAATTTTCCCAGGTGATTAAGACTTTTGCAGAGTAGTGTACATTCAGTACCCTTTTCACATGACAAAATGTTAAAACGGTTTGATTATTCTCCTGGAACTCTGTCAGTGCGCTCCACCCAGACATCCTTGGTACTCCAGCTAAATTCAGCACGCCCTCTACATCATGCCTGGCAATGGAATCACAACAAAATGTGTGATCACGGATTACCATGCTGGGCCGCACTGTTGGGTGGAAAAGTGCTGTGAGCGGGCATTTCTGATGAGTCACTCACAGTCTGATGCCACAAACTGGCCGACAGCAGATGAGCTCCCGCCGCTGTTCTCCACGAAGGTTACCTCGGAAACGATGATGTTGTCCTCCAACACGGAGCCGCAGGCCATACACACTGCATCTCCTCTGGCCTGATCCACATCAACATCCGTCCCACCACAGTTCTTACACCGCATGGTGTCGGCCGGTCAGTCACAACACACACAGAACCTCTGCAGGCTCCTGTTCAAACAAAAAATGGAATAGGATGAGCAACCATCCTCAAACTGGGGCCTTTAGATCATTACATGGTAGTTTTTTTTATTTAGTTGTTTATTAATGGCCCCATATTACACTTTGGAACCTACAGGTAGGCCTTAATAACTAGGGAGAGCCACTTTACATTTACTGTATTTAGCTAACGGTCTTATCCGTAGTGATGTACATTAAAGCTCAAGTAATTTACATCTGTTTCTTAAAACCTGTAAAGCTATACTTTAAGCTTACAGGCCCAAATGAACACATCAGTGTAAGTGTCCTTTTATCATACATGAACACAACACAGTACAATACACAGTGTGAACAGTACAAAACTGTTTTCTGCGTTTAACCCATTCACCAAGTGAAACAGTGCACAGCCAGCAACACAGCACACAGGGAGCAGTGTGGGGAAGGTACCTTGCTTAAGGGTAAATCAGTGGTCATTCTCAGTCCTGTTATTGGAACCCACAACCTACTAATTGCAGCCACCAGCTGACAGAACTGTAAAGCCTGACTTCACGAGATAGTAAATTATAATTTATTAATGAATGTGATTAAAACCACACAAGTGCTAGGTTTTCATGAACATGTTGACAGAGCAGAACATCCGGCAGCATCCCAAGCTGTAAGGCCCATAATATAATAAAAAATACAAATAAACAGAAACAAAAAAAGCTCACAGAGATATACATCTACTATTGTTAGTTAATAAAGATCCTTAAAATCTGAAAAGGCAAGAAGACACATATATTGAATTCAGTCAGGGAAGTCACAGGCCAGCACGTGACGTGGCAACGCACTTCAGTGGACTCTGTCTAATTTAACGAGCATTTTGTAAACAAAGTGCAGAAAATCCAGTTTTGTTCTTTTGCACGATAAGATTGAAATGTGAGGTACCTTTATCTTGCAGGCGCCGGGCTCAATGACTGACCACGTCCCTTTCTGAGAGACACCTATGAGTAACAGGAGTTCACAGGAATCTGATTGGTTGATTCTTCACTCGAAATCAAATATAAGCTGTAATTTGACCAAAAACTATATATGATCTGAAATGATCTCGATATTTACTCTATGTTCATATGACACGCCGGCTGAAGGCACGTTTCTCTGTCAGAAAACAACAGCACATGTTAAGAGGCAGCGTGTGATCTGGACTGTACCAAAGTGGCTGAGGGGAGGGGGTGATCTGTGTAAGAGTGTCCTGTTTTTTGTATGGGTAGTGATGGTGAAACATCATATGTATACATAAATATATTTTGTTTATTTACATCGGTGTAAGTTAAACGAAGTAAAACTAGTAATTTGCACATTTTTGTGAGAAATCAAACCTACTACGCCCCCTACTAACTGCAGAGTTCACGGCGTGGACCTCGTGAACTTTGCAGTGCTGACGTAACGCCTTGCAAAGCAATCTAGACCGAGGAAAGTTCTACTGTTAGATTTTCAGAGTGAGGAATCGGAGGTGTGGCGTGAGAACGTTTGAAGACGGTCAGATGCGTGTGTCTCACGCTCATTGCGTGAGACTTGGCAGCCCTGGTTTAACCATTTGATTTTCATTAAAATTAAGGCCTGTCATCACTGTCCTCCATATGCCTGCGCTTTAATGCAAAATCTTGATTTTTTGTTTTAACCCATAAATTGATATCAGAAATTCCATATAAAACAAGTAAAATGTTATTCAATGCTGGAAACAGAAATACATTTTTGCATAGAGCGTTTTGGTTCTATATTCGGGTCCATCTTCTCTGTTAACTCACTGTTAAAAAAATAAGTTAAAAGTAAAAGAAATGTAAACTGTTAGAAATGGCCCTACAAACTCAGTCGTTACAGAAAGAAAACCTATTATATGTAGGCCCAGCAAGTCGCCAGACACCCTTACAAACTTGAGTGTAACTCATATGTATGGCAGACAGGAAAACTTCCGACCCCACGGCCGACAACAGACTGACCTGATCCTCTACTCAGACAGCCCAGTAATTCCAATCACAAGTTAGGATTATTTTAGGATGAGCATGTGTTGACATAAAGCTACACTGTGAAGTAGGGCTGCACGATTACGGCCAAAATAATAATCATGATTATTTTTATCAATATTGAAATCATTATTATTAATCACGATTATTCATTATTTTAGGTAAAACATTTTTAATGCAATTTCTACTTTAAACAAACAGTAAGTAAACAAACACCTTGTTTTCTGGACTCCCGCCAAGTTTACATTTTCCTTGAATACCTTTTACAGTTGGTTTGTATGTGGGGAACAACATATGTAGTAGGCGACCAAACTTATGGATGTTTGCGTTGCGCTGGAATCGCTGGGACGCCAGGCAGTAGAATGGAAATGCAATGAGCGCAATGAGCCCTGACTGAGGTCGGAATAAACACAGAGCCGTGCCTCAAATTTCACTTTTTCCCTATTTTTCTCTCATTTTGACTGGGAAATATTTTTATTGAGCCTGCTTAGATATTTTTAATTCAGGTCTGTAACCTAGTTAGAAACGTTATTGGAGTCAGAGTCGTGCCCACATAATATAGCCAATGTTTCATAAATTCCTGTATGGCAACAAATACATTTGGTACCATATTTAATATTTACAAGCCAAGATATTATAGCATTTAAAATGTGTCCGGTATTTTTGGCCCAACCTTTACTCCACCAGCCTTGCTTGCGGGATTCAGCGGGCGGGAGTTGGACAAACCATAACAGATGCGGGACAGGAGCGGGTGGAAATATTATATTATTGTGGGAGCGGGTGGGAGCAGGACAAAAACTTTTAAAAATCAGTCCCACGCAGACCTCTACTTCAAATGTTGAGTTCATTGAAGGAAAACAGTGGAAAAAAATTGATGTTCAGTATTGCATAGTTTTTGAGATAAGTTGTTGCAATTCTATGTAATGTAAGTAAGCATGTATTGTCTTTTTGCTCTGGTTATTTTATTCTTTGTTATAACAGGTGGGGTGTGTTTTATGTTTGGAAAGAACTCTATTGGTGCTTATTTTGTGACTGCCAGTGGTGACTGCTCTAAGCCTACAAGGGAAGCTCTGCTTCCTCTAATATGTCAGAAAATAAATGCTCAAATATGTCATATTTATATTGCTTTTAGATTTAGTTCAACTTCATGACTAGCTCGTTCACAATCAGGTATATATTGTAGGTTGTTTGCCTTGATTTTCTTTTTATACATTTCCGTGCAGCACAGTGAATTAGACCCCCCTGAGACTCAGCTTGACTTGGGCTCTATGGACGCCCGCAGAGGGGCGTATCTCACTGCAGAACCAGTGATTGGATAAATGCACCAAAATCGTCACCTCCAGGGAAACTCAGCTTCTCTGGGAGTGAATGGAGCAGTGGGCAGGCCCGGACGGCTGGCTGCTGCATGATGATTGGAGGAGCTGTCTAAATAGAGGAAAACCTTTTTTGATTGAGAGCATGTTTTAAATTAACACCAATATTATCGGGATTCACACTCAGTCCCAACTGATCTGCGAGAGAATTCGTGGGACAACTTGCTGCACATAGTGTTTTTTTGCTGGTGATATAAAGCATTTCCATTTGTACATATAATCCTATCAATAAAAATGTTATTATAGCATTCTTGAGTTTGCTCCTCCTTTTATATCATTATAGGAGCTCATGGATGGGGAAACCAATGAGCTAGCAAGCTGTGCATAATATTGTTGACATTATTGTTATTGTAATAGTTATTTTGGCAAAGCCATTTATTAATATCCTTTATGACGACAGTCTCAAAAGTAAACAATAAGGCAGACCAACGCCAAAGACGCAAGACTTTTCAGCTCTCTTAGTATGACCAGGTGAACTGGCTGACTGGAAGTGTACAAACTCTGTTTAAAACTGCTCCCAGGTGGATAAAGTAAGACAGGGTCACAAACCATTTTCTGAAAAAGGAACAGAGGCCAGAATTTTTGTACTAATAATGTAACAAATTTCATGATGTACACCTAAAATGAGCATCCCCTGTTTGAAAGATTAGCAGCCACCACTGCTGCATGCATACCCATTATTCACTGTGCATGTCAGGAGGTTGTCACGGATCGCTCCGCAGGAAGGGAAGGGGAGAACGCTCTCAGAGTGAAGATACTGGGGTTTTTATCTACAGAGGAGATCATGGACAGGTGAGGAATCAGGGAATTGGGGAAACGAGGGACAGGTGGATCAGACGAGAGGGGTGCGATACAAACCGGGAAGCACACTAGGAAGGGCGTGAGGTAACTCAGCGGGGAGGACAAAACTAAAGGGACATCAGAATTCGGGAGAGGGGGAGCGGGGCCACCTGCACGGGGATGAGGCGGTTGTCACAGAGCCCCCCTCTCTAGGCAGAGTCACCTCCTGGTGACCGGTACTCACATGTCGCCTTCCCTGCCTTTGTGCGGGTTGCGATGGCCAGGGAGGTCAGCCTCGAGGACGCAGGGCAGAGGGTGTGACGGGCACCTCATCCTTGTTCAGGGGCCCGGGACAGACAGACCTGAGTAAAGAAACATGAAAAACGGGGTGAATTTGCCAATTCGGTGGCAACTGAACTTAAACGAAACAGGATTAAACTTTTTTACAACCAGAAAGGGCCCGGCGAACCGGGGGGAGAGCTTAAGGCAAAGGGTAGACCGAGGGAGATCCCGAGTGGATAGCCAAACCCGATCACCCTGCCGGATGAGAGGCGCATACCTCCATCTATGGTTTGCACGTTCAGTGAACCTTCGAACTGCTTGCCGGATGGAGGTGTGTGTATCCTCTCACACCTGCTCTGTCCTGCGGAACCAGTCATCCATGCCAGGAGCCGCCGTGGGGCTCTGATTCCAAGGACAGAGCGGTGGCTGACACCTGAGCACGCACTCGAATCGTGTCAGGCCGGTGGCGGAGTGGCGTAGGGAATTCTGGGCGTACTCTGCCCAGACGAGGTACTCTGCCCAGTCATGTTGCCAGCTGTGGCAGTTTGCCCGGAGGAATTGGCCGAGCACGTCAGCAACCTGTCGGGCAGAGGAGAGAGAATGAAAGTGTATGAACCGGCAGCCTTTGGAAAACTGATGCGCCACAACTACAATGGTCGTGTACCCTTTAGATACCGGCAGGTCCGTGACGAAGTCCACCCCGAGGTGAGACCACGGCCTGTCAGGGACCGGGAGGGGCATTAATTTCCCGGTAGGGAGAACGCGGGCGCTCTTGGTGGTGGCACAAACAGAGGAGGACAGCACTGCCTGCCGGACACCCCTGGACATCGTCGGCCACCAGTACTTCCAGGCCACCACTTCCAGGGTCCTCGTAACGCCCGGGTGCCCGGTAGCCGGGGAAACATGAGCCCATTCAATCACCCATGGACGCATGACCTCTGGCACAAATTTCTTATCAGGGGGGCACTCGGAAGGAACTCTCACTCCCTGGAGTGCCCTGTCTATTTTGTCGTCTATCGCCCACACAAGGGGGTCAGTGAAACAGTGGGCTGAGAGAATGGGCTCGGGCTCCGCCGGCTCGGACTCAGAGCCGAATTGTCTGGAGAGAGCTCCTGCCTTCTCGCTCATTTTTCCTGGGCGACACGTGATTTGGAATTGGAACCTGGAAAAGAACAGAGCCCACCTCACTTGTCTGGGGTTAAACCGTCTAGCATTTTTTACCAACTCTAAATTGCGGTGGTCAGTTATCACCACAAAAGGCTGCCGTGCTCCCTCAAGCAGGTGACGCCACTCCTCCCGCGCGCCCTTCACAGCAAGCAGTTCTTGGTCACCAACGTCATAGTTCTTTTCGGCTTTCTGGAAAAAAAGCACAGGGATGTAATTTCCTGGGGAAGCCGTGATGTTGGGACAGGACTGCCCCAATCCCCACCTCTGAGGCATCCACCTCTACAATGCCGCTCTGGGTCTGGCATCCTGCAAAATTGGCGCGGAGCAGAACGCCTTTTTCAGCCGAGAGAAAGCCTCGTCAGCGGCAGGCAAGAACTCAATTTTCTTGGGAGAACCTCGGAGGAGGGAGGTGATTGGGGCAGCTACTGTACTGTAATTTTTAATAAACCTACGATAGTAGTTGGCGAACCCCAGGAACCATTGCACGTCTTTGACTGACATGGGCTCCGGCCACTCAGATACTGCCTCCACCTTATTTTCCTCGATAGAGATCCCATCCCGGCTGATGCGATGGCAGAGAGAGGAGACCACCTGTTTGTCGAACTCGCATTTCTTGGCCTTCACGTTCAACCCGTGCTCTAACAGGCGGGTGAGCACTTGACATACCTGTTGTACATAATCCTGAAAGTTTTTTGAAAACACCAAGATATCATCTATATACACTACTAAAAATTGGTCCAACATGTCTCGGAAGACATCATTCACAAAGCCCTGAAACACCGAGGGCGCTGATTTTAAGCCGAAAGGCATTACTAATTACTCGAAATGACCGGAAGAGGTGCTGAATGCAGTCTTCCACTCATCACCCGCCCGAATGCGAGGTTGCACGCGCTCCGGAGGTCCAGCTTCGTGAAGAAGCGGGATCCCCAGAGCCGCTCGAGTGTTGCCGGGATGAGCGTTAGAGGATGTGTATACATCCCTGTGACCTCATTGAGCCCACAGTAGTCAATACACGGCCGGAGACCCCCATCCTTTTTTTTCACGAAGAAAAAGCTGGCGGAGGTGGGAGAGCGCGATCGCTGGATTAACCCCTGCTCCAATGCCTCGGCCATGTATTTCTCTATAGCCTCTTTCTCGGGCTCGGACAAGGGGTAAATGCGTGACCGAGGAGGGTTTTTTCCAGGAAACAGGTCAATCGCGAAATCCCACTGTCGATGCGGAGGGAGACAAGTAGCCCTGGACACAGAGAAGACCTCTAGCAGGTCTGAATACTGTGTGGGAATTTGGACGGGAGTGCTAGTGTGGGGACT